>JASDQU010029881.1:0-26490 GCA_032191745.1 Picea mariana | reverse complement strand
TTAAGAGATTTTAAAAGGTAAATAATAAAGTGAAGTGATGAGTGTATTATAATTCAAAGTGAATACAAAATAAATAATTTCAATAATAAATTTAATGGAGAAATTAGAAGTGGACCCAACCCTAAAATAAGAAAAGTGGGCCAAGTGACCTAGAAGATGTTTTTAAGGAAGCTACTTGGAGAGTATAAATAAGAGGCAAGGCTCTCTCATTTGAAAAACACTTGAGAATATTGAATATCTATAGGTGTTTGAGGTAACCAAATGATATCTAAGCCGAAATTCTGAGGAAAGTGACGAAAAGAAGGCCGAAATGCAAGGAAGGATAAATTCTTTTGATGGTTCTTTCTAAGGTATGTTATTTACAGGTCATCTCCCCATTTTCACTATAAATTTTTTTTCTATAATGATTTAGATCCTAAAATTGCTATGCAAGTGAGAAAATATATCCAAATATCTGTGGTAAAAAATTCAGCTTGTGGGTCATTGTATTTTGGGAGTTACACTCCGTGGAAAATAGGGTTTGTGGCCAGTCCTGAAACTAGTCAAAATCAGGTGTTTCGGGTAAAAACATCATAACGTATTCATAACAGATCCAAATTCAGTGAGACAAAATTTTTTGGTTAGGGTACAGTATGTAGCATGTTTTGTAATGGTTTTAGATCAATTCATCAAATATTTTGTGTGGGGCACTCTCTACAAGGTAGCTCTCTAGAATAAGCCAGAATTCAGCAAGGTATGCCATTTTTGCTATAACTCCTTTTCTGAGAGGTTCCAAGTAGTGAAACTTGGAGGGATTGCATAAAAAACATAGAAGAACATTGTGTATCAGTTTCAGATATTTATACATTATGGGTTCAAAGTTATGATTACTTCAAGTTAGAGTTGTTGACTAATCCAAAACTAGGCATGTGAGAATAAAGAAAAGTTTGATGAAAATGCTAGTCTCTTGTTTTTAAAGTTAAGGAAGGTTTGAAGGAATATGATCATATACACCAGGTCTATTATAGAGCTACAAATCAGATTTGGATGATGAAATTGATGAGGGATTTCAGTTGTGGTACATGTTGAGTACATGGTTGAGACAAGTAGTTGATGAGTTAGTGCACATACATGAGGTGTATAGTTGATGACGTTGGTACATATTGATGAGTCATAGTTGATGAGTAGTTGAAACATGATTGGTACATAATTTGTACATGGTTGGATTCACTTGTTTATGGTACAGGTTGATTACAGGTTGAGGTACAGGTTGATGCATGGTTGATGCATGGTTCAGATTTATTGGTACAGGTTTACAACAGTATATCTCATAGTGATAGTGTGAAATTGGTTCCATGATTCTACTTCTACTTCAGGGTGGCAGGACAGGGCAAGGACAGGTGGTTGTATCCACCTTCCGGTTGTAGCCGGAGAACATTGGGGGTTGTAGCCTCCTTCTAGTTGTAGCCAGAGAATTGGGGAGTTGGAGCTTCTCTCAGGTTGTAGCCTGAGAAACTAGGGGGTTGGAGCCTCCTTCCAGTTGCAGCTAAAAAACAAAGGAAGTTGGTGCTTCCAATGAATGTAATTCTTCAATACATATAAGAAAAAACATTTCATGGTTTTCTCCCGATTTGGGTTTCCACGTAAAACACTGGTGTACTGTGTATGTGTTTGACTGTTTATTTCTTACTGCTCATTATTGGATAATAATTCTACATTGATATAACATTTGAAAAAAAAGGATTATAATTATGCTATTACTGATTCACCCCCCCTCTCAATAATCCAACAATATCTTTGAGGAGATTTACATGGAGAATCCCCAAGGATTTATGCAGGACTCATACTTGGTCTATCGACTGAAAAAGTCACTTTATGGCCTCAAGCAGGCTCCAAGGGCATGGTATGCCAAGATGGATTCCTACCTATTGTCACAGAACTTTGTATGTTGTAAATCAGACCCAAATGTCTACATGCTCAGGAAGACTGATTCACTTCTACTCTTAGTTCTGTATGTTGATGATTTGCTTATCACCGGTTGCTCGACTTCAGTGATTGCTACAGTCAAGAGGATTCTACATGATAGGTTTTTGATGATGGAAATTCGTCTGCTACACTTCTTCCTTTGACTCAAGATCAATCAAGATGCATCAGAAATCAAACTACCTCAGGCCAAGTATGCATGAGATCTCCTTGAGAGATTTCACATGACAGACTGTAAGTCTTCTTCGACTCCTTTCCTATCAGGATTCAAAGTTGAGGATGGCGGGGAGACTCCACTTGTTGACAACACACTGTACAAAAAACTAGTGGGGAGCTTGTTGTATCTCACACAATCTAGACCAAACCTCTCTTATGCAGTTCACACAGTTTCCAGGTTCACAGAGGATCTGCATGAGCTACATTGGAAGGCTACAAAGGATATCCTTCGATACTTACAGGGAGCCATCACCTTTGGGATTCATTATGAAACAAACTCTACATTATATCTCATCGGGTTTACTGATTCTAACTATGCTGGTGATAACACTGATTGCAAGTCCACATCTGGTTACTCACTCAGTCTTGGTTTTGGTCCTATCTGTTGGACAAGAAAGAAGCAAGATGCCATTACTCTATCTTCAACCAAGGTAGAGTACATAGGGGTAGTTAACATAACCATTAAGGCTATGTGGCTACAACATTTTCTCACTGAGTTGGGCATTCAGTTTCATTGACCGATCGTCATCTGGTGTGACAACCAGAGAACTTTGAAGTTCTGCAGAGATCCAATTCAGAGGCAGCGGATGAAGCACATCGAGATCCACATGCACTACATCTGGGACTTAGTACACGAGGGGATCATCGACTTACAGTTCTGTCCTTTAGCAGAACAAGTCACAAACATCTTCACCAAGACCTTCACTGAGTAGAAGTTCCATTCTCTGCGAAGTCGTCTTGGAGTGAAGGATACAGTTGCCTAACAACTGTAGTTCTTCTTTTTACATATATTGTACCTTGAGGGGGATTTTTTCCCATGAGGTTTTCCCTCTTTCCTCACTTTACTTTAGTGTATCTTTTGTATTTGGGTACCTAACATGCCCTCGTTGCCAGGACCTATTCTTTATTTTCACCATAGTGATGTTCAGGGGGGTGTTGGAGTTACTTCAAACAAACCTAGGATTTATTTTTCCTAAGGATTTTCCTTGTTTATTAGTCATAATTAGTCATTATCCAGTCTCCTATATTTTAGGGGAGGATATTCCACCTGGAGAATATTCTCTTTCAGTTGACACTTCAGTTTGACTAGTTGAGTTGAGTTTAGATGTTGCATTGGTTTTTCCACCATGCAACATTGGAATAATCACCATGATAATTCGATCTTGCCTTGGTATCATCACCATACAAACACATTACCCTTGATTCCCTGAGTTGACTCCTCACTACTCTCTGTTCAGTCAGTTAAATGAAGACTAGTTGACTAGTTAACTCAACTAGGTGGTAGTTCACTCCCGTAACTTCCTGAGAGACTAGACTAGGTGGCATTTCACTCCCATAATTGCTGGTGTGTGTCCAAATCACTCTAGACCACCAATATGGTGCATTGGTTCTCCTCTAGTGCGCACTCATTGAGTTATACATAGTATATCATGTTGAAATTATTCATTATTATTAACGATTAATGAGAATTCTTTCATTCTTTCTCTCCTTCTTCTTCTTTCTCCAATTCTATCTGCAAATGTGTGTATTATTGTTTAGCTAGATCTATTATGTGTAGGTTCAACGCATTTACAACCACTCCCTATAATCCTCTAAAAAATGGTGTAGTAGAAAGAAAGAATAGAAAAACTATGGAAGCAGTAAAGACTATGATTCACGATCAAGATCTTCCAATGCACTTATGGGATGAAGCAATAAGAACAACAATTTATGTCCAAAAATGATTATCCCATAGTGCACTTGGATTCAAAACCCCTGAAGAAATGTTCACTAGAAAGAATTCAGAAGTAATTGATCTCAAAATATTTGGTTGTCCAGTGTACACATTCCAAAATAAAAGAGAACTAAGTTGGATCCCTCAGGAAAGAAGGGAATATTTGTTGGATACTGTGAGGTCTCTAAGGCCTTCAAAATGTACATACCAAATTTCCATCATATCGAGATCAACAGAGATGTAACCTTTGATGAATATGCAACACTCAAGAGATCAAGAAAATGTCAGCTTGAAGAAGTATATGTAGAAGAACCTGTAGCTCCCAGACTTGCAGAACCCGTGAAGGAAGTTACCATTAATCCTGATGATGAGATTCTAGAAAATCATGATGTGATAGAATCTCAAGAACCTCCCCAGATGACGATATCCCACAAGATAAAGCCATATTTGGAAAGATAAATTATTCAATATGCAGAGAAGTATCGTTCCCTAGAAGGAACCATGAGACAAAGAAAGAAACTTAATCCATTCTCCAACTATATGGCCTTGATGTGTGATCTCATAGAAAATGAACCTACTTTCTTTGAAGAATCCATTTAGAAGAAAGAATGGGTGGATTCCATGACAAAAGAATACCATTCCATTATAAAGAATGGTGTATGGGAAGTAGTTCCCAGCACAAAGAACAAAGATGTGGTATCTTCCAAATGGATATACAAGATAAAACATGAAACACAAGGAAGTATTGAAAAACATAAAGCAAGATTTGTGGCTCGTGGTTTGTCTCAAAAGGAAGGTATTTATTATGAAGAGAATTTTCTTCTGTAGCCAGATACATTTCTATCAGAACCATCATAGCTCTTGCAACCAAAATGAATTGGAAGTTACACCAGATGGATGTGAAAACAACCTTCTTAAATGGTGTTATTGAAGAAGAAGTGTATATAGAACAACCATGAGGATTTTAAGTTGAAGATAGAAAGACTCATGTATGCAAGTCAAAGAAATATTTTTATGGGTTGAAGCAAGATCCTAGAGCTTGGTATGGAAGAATTGAGTTTCCTGACGAGCTTGGGATTTACCAAGAGTAAAGATGATTCTAACCTTTAGTTCAAGGTTATGAATGATGAGAAAATTATATTTCTATTGTATGTGGATGCTTTATTTCTGACCGGAGAAGAAAATATCATCATAGATTGTAAGAAGAAGCTCACTACAGAGATTGAGATGAAATACCTAGGCCCGATGCATTATTTATTAGGTATTGAAGTTTGGCAGAGCCCAGAGAAGATCTTCCTTAACCAAGGGAAGTATGCATTTGAAATACTGAAGAGATTTGGCATGTTGGAGTGTAAATCCATGAACACACCCATGGAAACAAACTTGAAGCTCCTAGTTGATACTTCGTCAGAGTTGGTTGATGCTACTTTGTACAGACATATTATTGGTTCGTTGATGTATCTGATGAATAACATGCCAAATATATGTTTTTTTGTGAATACCTTGAGTCAGTATCTGGTGGAGCCCATACGTGTTCACCTTGTGGATGCAAAGCATGTGATGAGATACCTTAAGGGTACGTTGGATTATGGTCTCTATTATACTAGAGATCATGACTTCAGATTGTGTGGTTATACTGATTCAGATTGGGATGGAAGTGTCTCAGAAAGAAAGATCACTTTAGGATGTTGTTTCAGTTTGGGGTCAACCATGACTTCATGGAAAAGCAGGAAGCAATCCAGTATTTATCTCAGTACGACATAAGCGGAATACATTGCAGCATGTTCCACCAGCTATGAAGCCATATGGCTTCAGAAGTTGTTGAAAGGTCTGTTTGATCTGGAGATGGAAGCCACTTTGATTCTATGTGATAACCAGAGTTGTATAAAGATGATGAAGAACCCAATGTTCCATGATAAGTCAAAGCACATAGAGATCCGATATCACTACATTCGTGATATGGTGCAGAGAGGAGTTGTAAATCTCTAATATGATGGCACATATGAGGAGGTTACAAATGTGTTGACCAAGCCTCTATCTCATGTGAAGTTTGAGTACTTCCGATACAAGCTTGATGTTGTTCGAAAGGACCTCCCTTGTATGCTGATGATACTATGGTATCCTGACCAACAATGGGTAGCTCCATTAGGATTTTATATCCTAGGGGATTGATCATCCCTGGACATATCTCAAAGGTCCAGTAAGTACGGTCTGTTAGAGTACCTGTGCATGTATATGCTAGCTGTGGTCAGTAGTGGTAACTCTGTTAGGATTTTATATCCTAGGGAATCTTATGATTCCTGGGAAGATCCCGAAGGCGTGGTAAGGACGATCTGTCAGAGTACCACGTGGTATATTGTTAGGATTTTATATCCTAGGGAATATTATGATTCTTGGGAAGATATCGAAGGTCCGGTAAGGACGGTCCGTCAGAGTACCACATGGTATATTGTTAGGATTTTATATCCTAGGGAATATTATTATTCCTGGGCATATCCTGAAGTTCCAGTAAGGATGGTCTGTCAGAGTACCACAAAATGTTGTTGTTGCACCTACCTCATTCTGTTTGCATATGCTGATGATGTTGTTGTTTCAACCTCGTGATGATGATGTTGTTGTTTCATCCTTGTCTAATGATGTTGTTGATTCAACCTCATGTTGTTGATGATGTTGTACCAACCTTGTGTTGTTGAGGATGATGTACCATCCTCATGTTGGTAATATTGTTTTTCTAGCTTCATGCTATTGATGTTGATGTTTCAACTCCATGCTGATGATTCCACTCCAGATCCATGCTGTGAACGATGATGATATTGAGGATGAAAAAAAATTCCAATGAATTATAGATGTGCCAGTCAGTGTTCCATATGTTGATGATGATGCTTCCCTCTCTCTCTCTCTCTCCTGATGATGTTGTATTGAGTTATGTCAGTAGAATACCCTTCTCGTTAAGGGGGAGTGTTGAAATATTGTAACTTTTAAGAATATTCTAATTATATTTGAGTTATTATCTTTTAGATCAAATCCCCTTTTGTGGATTGATCATGTCGGGTATTGTATAAGACCAAAAACCATTTTGTGGATTGGTCAAACCACATTTATATGGTGGTATTTGTAAAGTCGACCCCTAGTGTTTATAAAGTGGTTTTAACCACTTCTGGAAGAAGTCGTCCCTACTAAGTGAAGTGACATAACCCTAGATCCTCCTCAACTAGTATTTATATGTGAGGATGGTGCCTCACTCTTACACTCTCATAGTCACTCATCAAGTGTGCATATATTGAAGGTAGTTGTAGTTGCAGGAGGAAGGAGAAGAGAGGCGCATGCTCATGATTAGTTTATTCTTGGTGTTTTGGTCTTTGCCTTGGAATTGTATTGGCAACCTATTATTGAGGAAGTTTTTGTTGGGTTTTCTCCCCCATGAGGGTTTCCCAGGATAAAATGTTGCATATCTTGTGATTGTGTTTCTTTCAGTGATCCTATTTATGTTGTTGTTTTGGAATTACATTGAATGCTCATGTAATTTGGAAGTATTCTAATAACAACATTAAACTTAAAATTTGGTGTCCAACTATGGAAGGTATTTGTTAACTCCAACATTGTTTGGCCCCACTCTTGATGCAGTGTGGTCCATCTCATGTATTGGTCATTCATAGTTTCCAACATGGTAATATTGATCCTTGACGACATCCATAAAATATTCCCAAGTGGGTTCGACCTCAAACATTCTAGACTCCGCTATGGAATATTGCTCACAATAAATTCTCCACCAATATTTTACATGGGGGATAGCCTTAAGGAGCACAAAGGTGATATTTTCTCTATCAGAAAAATTGTAGATAGAGAAGTAACCTTCTAGCATATTTAACCACTTTTCCAAAGTATATGCATCTATCTGACATTCAAACATGGGAATATCAAAATTAATTTGTCTCTTGAAAGGGGCAGTGCCTCCAAAGTGGCTGCTTGATGAAGATGCATCTTTGCTGTTATCGACAGTCGTCGAAGGATTTGGGAATTTTTTTCCATCATTTCATCCCTTTGTCGCATGAGGGCTTCCTTGAGAAACAGTTTAATAGAATCTCATGCTCCCTCATCTCTCTTTTCTTCTGCTCCAGGAGGTCTCTTGGGCTGACGAGAGTTGTTGTCCTCAAGAGAAACTAGCTCGAGACCTAACTCTCTATATCCTGACCTCGTCGGGGACATGCACTAAGAAACAACAGGGATAAACCTTATCCGATACCAATAAACCAAATTATTTTGAGAAACAAATGAAGGTAGAGATATAGCAATGAAATACACAGATATATTTTACAAGAAACATAGAAATACAATAATACACAATTTCTATTAATGAGAGAAATTTACATAAACTGTTACAATACAGAGTGAATGAACTCGCTAGAATGGTGGAAGCTTATCTCTGAGAAGAGATGTGATGAATACACTCATTCACAAGAATATGATGTTTAAAATGAGGCTCCAAAGGCCTTTTTAACATAAAAAAATACAAAACCCTAACCTCAGAAGATGAAACACCCAAAGGTTTATGGGCCTCGATGGGGGTAGTTGATACATCAACTTCCGTAGGGCATAACTTTTGCATACCATGTCCATTTTGGGAGCATGATAGCTCATTGGAAAGGTCTAGTCGAGAGGAATACATTATGACTATGAAAATGAAAAATCCTTTGGCTATTTCTTAGGCCCCAAAATGTTAAAAAATTGTCATTTAGGTCCTCAAAATGACCCCGAAAGTTTGGGACCCGAAAAACTGTAGAAAAGCTACCAAGGTGGAAAAATATATTTCAAGCCAGTGGAATAGGTGGGTGGCCATTGATATCCACCTGAATCACTGGTGTAGGTATAATCGAAGCTCGCAAATATCACAATAAAATTATAGGAGATGGATAAGGCTAAGGTGGTGCACATGCATGTGTGGTGTACTATGTGCTTCACAGAAGGTCACCATAGGAACATATGTCCTAAACTAGGGAGATACATGGTGATGGGACTGTTGAATCCATTTCCAATTATACCTCAGGATAAATGGTGTGATATTTGTAGACAATGGGGACATATGCCTCCTTGGCGCTCAACATGAAAGAAATATAATAAGACTACACATAATTTTTTTTGCGAGTTCTACAAATCCATGGAGCACAATGTGAACAACTACTGATCACTTAAATTGATGCAGGAGAATATTGCATATGCCTTCTAGGTACAGGAAGAATAGAAAGGTGGTGACCCCATAGGTGGGGATAGAGGAGGGTATCAAGGAGTTTCGAGAGGAGGATATGGATGAGGACAAGGAAGAAGATATGGTGGTGGAGGAGGGAGATCAACTATTTTCCTTAATTGTGAAGTGGGCCACGTCTCATGATTCTATACCAAACCACATGCTCTTTGTGTTTAATGTCACAATAATGAGCATGTCACATAAGATTTCCTAGATTTATTGGCAAAATGGGAAGAAAAGAAAGAACATTGCAGTATAGTGAGTGCAAAACCATGTCGAGATAAAAATATAGGAGAAGTAGTTGATGTGTAAGTGGTGACCCGAGGAGGAATTCATATAGGAATGGACTTAGAACATGGAGAAATATCAGGCTAGAACATTGAAGAGAAGATCAGAAAAGAAACACAGGAACCTCCCATGTTTGACACCGCAAAGAAAAATTGATTGCTACATGACATGCAAAGGGCTCTAGAAGAGGATAGAGCATGAGAATAGTTGCAACGTGCGGAAAAATTATCACAGGAGGAATCCTGGGTGTGCGAAGAGGTACAATGCACTACAAAAATATCATTAGAGGAGGCTTGTTTCCATGAAGAGTTACACCACATAACAAAAAAATCATTGGAGGAAGCTTGTGTGCACGAGGAGATACAATGTTTGACATGGAGGTCACTGGAAGAAGCCTACATACTTGAGGAGGTGCATTGGGTCGAACAAAAGGAAATAGAAGAGGAATGCATGCATGAAGAGATGCAATGTATGACATGACAAAAGACACAGTGCAATGCTTGTCATGAGGATAAATCAGAGGATAAAGTAAGTAAATTCTTCCATTGTTTCCTGAAAATGTCAAGTGACCTTAAGGCTGCAAAGAAGTTAACCCATATGTTGACAAGATGTATGGGGTAAGAAGAGACCACTATGGCTATATCTTCCCTACTTCCAGAATGGGATGTGCACCAGGTGAGAAAGCATAAGCGCACAGGAAGAGAGTTGAAGATGACAGTGGAATTCAGAAGCTACGAGATGGATGGTGTCATGTTGGACATGGACTCCAATGTGGACATCCTGCTAAAGAAATATTGGGAGTTGATAGGTAAGCCAAACTTGGTGTGGTACCCCATTGAACTTATGTTGGATAACCAATACCAAATTTATTCCTTTAGTAGGCTGGAGCAAGTGGAGGTGAACTTTGAAGTGGTGAAAAATAAAGAAGAATTTGAGGTGATTGAGATCATAGATGACTCAAATCTATAGCCCGCTCTACTTGGAATTGACTGGGCATTTGAAAACAATGAAATTTTGAATCTGAAGAAACATAAAATTTCCTTTGGAAAAGATACCTTGTGCATCATTGCACCATTGGATCCAAATGAGGGTGATATATATAATGAGCCCGTGAATGAGGATGCGTAGAGTTCCATTATTGAGAACATATATACTATTACAAGGCATAGGGAAGATTATATCAAACCCATAGTTGATGGTGAGATAAGATGGAGAAGTGTACGCTCCTATGAAATAGATTCAGAGGATGCTATGGATAGATGACTATATACGCTATATGAAGTTTCTACCAAAAGATGTGCATGAGTCACCAAAACAATGTGAAATATTGGAATAGGACCCTATAACCTGTAGTGGTTTGATGGAACATATTCAGTGGATGCATTCCTTTCAAAAATGAAAAATATTCCCATTACCCATAGAATGTAGGACCTTGATAAAGTACTAGAAGGAATACATGTGAAATGGTGGGAAGTGCATTAGGAATATCTATGAGAGTGAGCATACGTGGTGGATTCAATCAAGGAAGTATTCTAGCATAGGGTAAATCCCCAAGAACATGTGTTCCTATGAAAGGCATTGGATAGATAATAAAAGTTCGAATGCACAAGGAATCCATCCAATTTCTAAATGAATCGTGTCGAAAAGTAGACCCGCCCATAAAATGCCTTTGATTAGGATCTCATTTTGAGGTAGGAAGTGTAGGCTAGAGTTTGAAACAAACCAAGGGTTGGGTAGCCCATAAAATAACCTGGTCCCAACCATAAGAACCAATGAATCTCCATGGTCATGGATGAGTAACATGATTAAAGTAGAGAAGTGTCATGGCCTACCAGGGTTAGACGGGATGGGATGACATACCCAGAATAAAGGAGGGGTGAATAATAGAAACAAACTCCACCCTAGTAGGATAGGAATTAGGGAATATGTAGAATATTCATTATCAAAGTAATAAATAGGTGGCATAGACAACTCAACATAATAAGGTGGGACACGACATGTCATACCTAACTAATATTTTTCACTTTTGGAAAGATTAAGGTTTAAATGAAATATTAAAATCAAAAGGATGAAACAAAGACCACTGGCAATTGACTGATAGGATGTATAAGGATATGATGGTGAGAACGTGGTTCATTATCCAAAGGAAAGGTGACGATGACCTGGGGAAAAGAAAACAATTATGAGAATAAGGTACTTACATTACTTGACAATTATACTAGGGAAAATAAAAAATAAATGACTTTTATAACAACTTGATATCCAACATCATCAGAGGCACGTCACCCTCCACGTATTTAACGCTCCATACTCATATTTAAATTCACCATTTCCTCCCAAAAAATCAAGAGGAGATTGTAGAGATGAGGGGAAAATACTAAAGCAACAGAGTTCCGACAGTTCAGGTGAATCCAGTCACAGACTCAATCGTTGTAGTTGTCCCAACAAAGAGCATAGAGAATAAATAGGCAATACCTAGTCGTAGATGATAATGGAATCCCCTAGTAAGCACCATGCACGATAGAAAGCCAAGGCCACCAAGGAATGACATGTTCTTGAGCCTATGATACCCTCCAATATAAGCTTCATGTGCCCTCGGTTAGGGAAAGTCCCCTTGTTGTGGTATGCCTACTACAATGTTTGATACCCAGTCCAATTCATGAGCTGCAATTCAACCGGTATGCATAGATAATTTAGGGGGGGAAATGGGAAATAGAAGGTGGTCACCCAAACATGGGCCAATCTCCTTCAACAATCCGATGTACTCAGACAACATGGGCCCGCTATATATTAAATGAATTTGTTGATTATTTTTTGGAGGCCCAAGACTTGGGTAAATAATTTCATTACAGTTAGGTCATATTACTAATTTCCATGATTTTGTGGAGGCCCCTTCTGGGCCATGAGGATGATGCAGTCGACATGCCACCCTTCACTACACCCGCATTTATCATACTTCAGTACAAAAAGGAGCAAGAATTCCGTGCCACACATCACAAGTCATTTCGGAAGTGGTACAGACATCTTATCCAAGCAACTAATTCAACGTTGCACATCCTGAGTAGTATCATGGAAAGGTACAAGGATTACCTCCAATTTGAATGTAATTTCCATAATGTTTTTATTTATCCACTTACATATCACTAAGTTTCAATCTCCATGATTCCATTTTGTATCATGAAAGAAGAATTCCAATAAGGTGTTGAGGAATGGGCCGATCATATTAAACTACCCCCGAGGATGAGGTAGAGTAGCTTGAAACACTGACCAAGAGGAATCAAGAGAGGAAAATAGAAAGAAAAAAAACACTAGAGAAAGAAAAGGAATTAGTTCCCACACAACAATAGGCAGGCACACCACAAGAAAAAGGAAAGATATTTATGGGTAAGGGGATGCACGTTGAGGTAGAGTCGGAGTCTGACCAAGAAAGGGCCCCTAAGTGGAAACAACCCTAATCAAATTCAGGGATTCCAACTCTAATCAAATTGGATTCCAACTCAAATGAAGAACGTACACCAAATCCCCCACTGTAAGTGCAACCTACACCCATCACGGAGGAAGTCCCTATGAATTCTACACATCACACCATGCCATCTGGTCAAGTTAGCAGCAAGAGGTGCAAAATGAGCAAAAGTAAAGGGCTGGATACCAACACCTCAACAAAGGAAATAGGATAGAATGTTACAACCATTCTGAGCTTATTCAAGGAGCTCAAGGGATAGATGATGATGCAACAGATCGTACATAAAGAAGAAACCACGAAATTCAACAACATATGTTGACAATTGGAAATCACGTCTCCACCCAATAACCCTCCTTAGGCATAAAAGATAATCAAAGCAAGTGATAGTAGCCAAAGAAGAGTATTGGGGTTCCACCCATTGGCCGCTATTTCTTTTGACTTAGCCAGTGATGAGCTCGAATTGGCATAGGTACCTACACAAGACTTGCAGAATTATATAACCACAATTATGACAGAGTTGGGAGATAGCTTCTAGACACTCATCGAGTCACATGAATGACTGTAGCAACAACATGATATAGAACTGATTGTGCACAAAGATACTTGGGCTAAACATCAACATGAAATGTAGGATCTCTAAGAGGTCGAGGCTACCTACCAATAGCTTAAAGAACTTCATGTCACAGAATTCACTGGGCACATCGAGAGTAAATCCCAACATTAAACGACACTCAGTTCCCACAAAGAAGTCATAAACACACTCGATGAAGTATACATGCATTTACCTAGGATAGAGACATATATTATGTGTATAACCGTGACTTGCAAGTTTTTTGTGGTTCAGGAGAAACTCCAATTCTTGGATACATAGATTCTCGAGCTTTGGGAAAATATCAAACAACCTAACCGAGAAAAACAAGAGCTGCATCACAAGGTAGAAGTCACAGAGCAAGCATTGAAAAAGGGACAAGTACACATCAACGACTTCACGGGACTGGTTGAGTATAATTTCACACTCGGACTCACCACCAAAATCCAACAGAATCCACCAGAAGTCCATATCATTGATGATCATATCTGAACCAAGGAGGCACACATCACACACCAACAAAAATAATTGACTTTCTTACCCCCATTTGAATGACAAGCAACAATGACAACAATTGCCAACAAACTTCAGGAAATTACAACAACCCACACTAAGCAACAAATCCTCTCTAGAATTACACTATACATGATCGTGAAAGGCTAGATGTATTACAATCAACTGGAAGTGACACACTCATTGGCGACCCCAATGCTAAAAAAATGGAAAATATCAACCTTCAATCTCTAGAGGCTATAGCGATTGATACAAATGAGGTTTTCCAACTCACACAAACAATGAAAGACACTTTTGACGATGTTGATGATTAATTTCAGAAATTCATCCATGAACTCACAATAGTGACGCTAAACTCCTCTATTAATCCATAAAAATATTCATTGGCTTGAGGTTGAGCCAACTAATAGTGTTGGGGGCATATTGGAACCCAAGGTTTTGAAGAAGTTTTGTGCGTTCTTCCATGAATATACAATGCACGACACTAGGAAGGATCACCATGAGCATCAGCCAAAGGAATACTGCGTATGCCAACCCAATTTTCTACAGTACACAAGGAATCAAGAAGAGACTGCATGCAGACCAAATCTGAGCATCTCTTCAAGAATCGTTTTTAAATGATTTTTACAACCCTAATGATCATTGGCAAGGATATGGATGACATGAAAAGTTGTTAGGATTTCCATGCTCCATGAAAGATATTGGAATGCATGCAGATAGGTAAAGCATGTGGGAATTTTTTTCATTCAAGAGAGTGGAGTAGAGTAGTGGAAAAACAAAGAGTTCATTATGGTAACAAAGAGTAGATTCGAAGAACAAGAAAGAGTTCCATATCCAACTTTGTCCAAATTTTTGCATGAGTCTGTAATGGAGCTAGAATTGTGTATGAATGAAAGAAAGAGACTAGAGCACATGATGTAGATCTTCGTTATGACTTTTTTTTTAATCTAAATGAATTTGAATTTAATGAATGAAATGTGAAGTCCTTTCTCTATGCAATTCCTATNCTATGTCTATTAACTTTTTGATGTATGGTAATTTGTTGCTTAGCTATGAATGAATTGATGGGTTTATTCCCCATAGGTTTTCATGTATTTGTTTTCCCTTCACATTTGACACAAGACTGATAGTATTTTTGATTCTCATGGCGTCTCGGATGAGACCTTCTTCGATCCCCAATTGAATATTGAATATGTTGACCCTTGGGGTTTTGTTGGTAAATCTTGACGAACCATGGGTCCTTAACCCCCTAGCAAGAAGAAGTAGAGCCAACACTAAACAACATTTTTTTGGCCTAGTGCTAGATGAGGGTTTACATGGGCTTCCCTTATCCAAGGTGAAAATTTCTCTTCTCATTATGATATTTCCAACTAGCTATCATGCACCTAAAATATAATCTGTAAAATTTTTTTATGGCCCTAGCAAGGTGATGGTCCAAATATTCCCCACATGCCCAAGTAACAACCATGTAAGCTCACCATAGTTCAAATATGGGGAGTTAATAACATGTTAAAATCCACTAGATACTTATAGAAGAATCATGGAGGTTCCAATAGGGTTTCAAAACACTAAACCTAATCCTAATTCTACTATCAAAAACCTCAAAAAATGGGGGAAAATGGTTCACCTTTTCACTAGTCGTCTATTGTTCCATAGTATGAGTAGGAGTGTGGAGGAGATACTAATAGAGTATAGAGATTGAAACCTATTGTAGAGGGTTGTAGTATACCATAATGTCTCATAGATTCACATTAAGTTTCAATAACATTGTAATCGGTATTGTAATCTTCATAATGTAAGAAGATGGAAGGCACAATCCTTCATTGAATGTTGGTTTTTCCATATGGGTTTTCAAGGCAAATATTTGTGTTCCATTGTGTAGTTTTTCTATTATAGTCCAATTCATATTTCACAATAGTTAAATATCTAAATGAGTGTTTTTATTTTTACTAAAGCATCAAAATACAAAAAGATAGTTGCCCAATTGAGCATAGGCTCATTGTAGTTGTTTTAAGTTTGGATATGTTTTGGTGAGCCGACCATTGGAATATCCAAGGTGATTTACAAATTAGGTCCTTCATTAATTGTTTTGATGATTAAAAAAAAAAACCTACCATTTTTATGTTTATTGTTATCAATGTTCTATAATGCTATTACACACTAGTGTTATACTAGTATTAACACATTGGTGTGTCAATGTCCTAGGTGCACCATGCTAGGGTTAAAAAAATTACCTAACCAATTTCTCATTTTTACTGTTGACTAGTGTTTCCATGCCCTTCAAGAACTATTTCATTTTTTTTCCATATACCCTTGACCCATTGTCCCCTGCTTCTAAATTGCACATTTGTTTAGAAATCTCCATCCAAAATGAATTTTCTTTCAATTAGAGATTTCATAACCCCTAAATTTGTTTTTCTTAATTTATTTTTCTTTTTTCACTGTAACCATACCTCCATGATGAAGCAAAAATAAGTATTTTATTTGTTACAACTTTATTACATTTTCAACCTGTATAAATAATTTACCTTTTTTTTAAAAACATTGGAAAGCTTTTGTTGTTATTGTGGCCAAAACTATTTTCATGCAATGATGGTTAACACATGGTACATAGAGCATTGCCTGTAGTGCATGCCATTTCATGTAATGCACTGAGTATGTGGTGCATACTTTTAAATGAAACACACCAAATGATTTTCCAGTGCATTGTGTTTATTGAATTGTGTTCATGAGTTGATTGAAAGCATAGTGCACCGCGATGATGCACCTAATCAATGTTAATGCATTGCTTTAAAAAAAACCAAACATTCCTTCTATGGTAGTTCATTCATGTCGATTAGACACACTAGTTCCTAGTGCATTTAATCGAGGACAACTCATCGCTAAAGCAATCCAAAATTGCTTTTACAGAGGTGGTGCATTTCTCGTGACTAGGTGCACATAATTTCACATTGATAATATTTTAGTGCAACACATTTGATTGCACAAAAAAATACCTAGGTGAAAAAAAGTGTGACTAGGCCACATTAACACATTGCAATCACAATGTGAAAATGACTTGATTTTGTGGTTCATTGATAGTTACTATATGTACCATTTTTTGATGCATTGAAATTGCATAGATACATATGCATTGGTGCATGAAATAAATTACAATGCATAAATAAAAAACATTTTGGTGTTGTGTATATTATTGCATGAATTGATGTGCTTGATGCTGCTTAGGTGCACTATGTCCACACCAATAAACCACACCACAATGTCAAGGTGCAATGCTCTTGGCTTTTGTGGTGCATTAATAGTGATTATACACATTGATGCACAATGCATTGATATTTTCTAGATGCACATACATGGGTGCGTGTAATAAATTGATGCTTCAATTTAAATTATTTTGGTGCCTTTCTTTTGTGGTGCATCGATATTAACTAGATGCATTAATGTTTGGTAAGTTGATATGGACTAATCACATCAATGTTTGGTGTAGTTTTTCTTCCAATGCATCATAAAAAACAAAAACTAGAACTTGAAAATGTTTAGATAATTAATCAAAATGAAAATTATTTGAACATTGGTAAGTAGCGAACATTCTTGTATATTAACTTGTAATTAAATATGTGTAAGTTGAAAAAATTCATGTTAATCACAAAAACATTATTTGTAATTAGACATTTGTAAGTGACAAACATTCATATTAATCACAAAAACATTACTGGTAATGTAATTAGACATTTGTAAGTTGCAAACATTCATACTATTAAAAAAAAACCATTAAACATTACTTACTAATGACAATTTTTAATTTGCCCCAAAAATATTGATTCTCTCTTTTCTATATAGGCTAACATATATCTAGTACCATCCTCAAAGATTCTTCTAATAATGTTGACAACTTTTTTTTCCAGGAAAAAGTTATTCTCAAATTTATATAAAGTATAAACTTTTTTACAAGATACAGCAAAAAGCGAGCACTGTGGGCATATCGGCGCTGGTCAGATGAACGAACCAGGCAACTGAATAATACACAGATTTACATTAGAGTATTGGAGTCACACTGACTAGTGAATTCGTTGGAGGATGAAACCGGTCATGACGACATGGTAGTCAGTCGACTCACAGACTGTGTGATCGGCACACTGACTTTATGATCGGCACACAGGCACTAAGAATACAATGGAGAAAATCTCAAGCCTGTAGCATGCAAGCTAACAATCGGTAGGCTGGAGAATGACCAAATCATTCAAATAAGTTGAAAGTGGAGATATTACTATCTTTCCCATCATCACAATGAAAAATAGATAGCCTTCCAACCTCTGCGCCGAGAGCCCTCTTGGAGAGTGTATCCACCTCTGAGTTATATGATCTGGAAAAGTGCTGGAATTTAATGTCTGTGAATAAGGAGGAGAGCTCCCTCGTTCTTTGCATCCAACCTTCAATGTGGATTGAATGGAGATTACAGTTGTGATTAATCCAGTCGATTATGATCCTCGAGTCACCTAAAACCAGAAGGTGATTTAAATCCCACCAAGATGCGAGGGTGAGAGAAGTCCAAAGGCCCATAAGTTCCGCTTTGGTGTTCGAACCCTCCCCGCAATTTAGGAACCATTTCGTGATTCTTGAGGGGTGAGATTTGAAGGTATCCCCTGCTCCACAACAGAGGCCATTTGAGTGAGCTTCTCCATCAAAGCAGACAATTGTGGCTCCTTCAACAACCGAAAAGTCCCTTGCTTTGGTTTGGATGAATTTAGTAGATTCCTGCTGTAGATGGAAGGTGGAAAGGATGCGATGGAGAACTGCTTGTAGGGAGGGAGGCCATCCCTCAAATATCACCAGATTGCGCTCTTTCCAAATTTGCCAGCAAACGTGAGCCACCAGAGGGTGGGGAGCCGATGAAGCCGAGGTCCAAGAGATGAAGCATTCGATGAAGGAGCTGCCTTTCCAGTCTGAAGTGTGGGAGAAATGCTGAGAAAGAAAATTCCAGATATTGGCAGTAAAGGCGCAGTGGACGAAAAGATGGTGTAAATCTTCAGCAGCAACATTACAAAGGGCACAGCAGCTGGGCCCATGCTAGCCCCTCTTCTGGAGCACCTCCCAAGTGAGGATTTTTCCTCTTATGCACAACCAAAAGAAGAGCTGAATCTTCAATGGAATTGACCACTTCCAAACTGATAAGAGCCCCGGGGTAAATGCAACCTTATCTAGAGGGTGAAGAAGGGCCGCATAAACATTTTTTACTGTTAAAAGACCCAAGGCATCGCCTCCGACCCAGATGAGGGAATCCAACCCTCCGTTTAAGGCAATGCCAGCCGACTTGAGAGTGCTAGTGAAAGCATCCCACTCAATCACCAACAGTCCACTCAGCAGTAACTCACTACTGTGATACCAAAGATCAGGGTGGGGGAAAGAGTGGGCTGTCACTTTTGCCTGGGACAGGTGTTCCAGATTTAAAAGAGAAAGCCGTGCTCTGAGCGCTGGGGAGAGGATCGTTCGGCTGTCCAAGCCCAGAATTTTGTCTTTCCCAAGAAGAATCTCACATCCAGATCTGGGCAGCCAGTGGAGCCAGTGTAAGATGACCGGAGAAGCGGAAATCAGGCCTCTCCAGAAAGGTGAAGCCCTTCTCTGTTTATGAGACGATTGATGCAACCACTGAATGAGAGGGCGGGAGGCGAGATATTTGTCCATTATGACCCGGTGCCAGATGCTATCATGGGTGACCGATCTCCAGAAAGAGTAAGCCAGGAGAGCCGTGTTGAAAAGGGGAAGGTCCTTGAGTCCCCATCCCCCCTCCTTCCGGGGCTTGGAAAAGGACTGCCAGCTGCACAGGTGATAGTGGCGCTTTCCAGGAAGGTTGTTCCACAAGAAATTGAAAGAGAGTCTACGCAGCAGGATAATAATCTTGTTTGGTAACCATTCAAGCATCATCCAATAGACAACTAAACCTTCCAGCACCGATTTGACGAGAATAAGGCGGCCACCCAAGGAGAGCCACTTGTTACCCCAGAAACCAATTCTCCTTTCAAATAAGGCCACAAGCCAGCTCCAATCAGCGGGAGTGGAAGCTCCCGGTTTCAGTCGATAGCCCAAATACCTAAACCCCTCAATTAAATTGAAAAATGTGAAGGGTATGGACGCTTTGAAAAGCAGAAGCTCGACCTCTGATAGACCCCAATAATGCACAGTGGTTTTGTGAGCATTTATGGTCAGGCCCGAGATAGAGAAGAACAGATAGAGAGCATCCAAGATAACTAGCCACTCTGGTAGTTTCGCTGATGACATTAGGAGAATGTCGTCTACAAATAAGAGATGAATAATTTTGTTGAGTCTGGATACCTTTAAACCAGAGATTTTGTGATCAGAGCAGAATTTTATCAGGATAATGCTGAGGCTCTCCATAATTAAGATGAACAGGTAGGGGGAGAGTGGGAATCCCTAATGGAGCCCTCTCTCACCTTGGAAGAAACTAGAGGCCTCCCCATTGATCAATACAGCGAAATGTGCACTAGTAACACAGGAAAGGATCCAATCCGTAAACTTGTCACCAAGACCCACCGAGAGAAGAACTAGCCGCAGGTAGCCCCAATCAATGCTGTCAAATGCCTTTTTTAGATCTAATTTCATGATTAATGCCTTTAAATTCTTCTATTTGATGGAGTGGATGCACTCGTGAGAAACTCCGATGGCTTCTTGAATTCTTATGCCTTTTAAAAAGCCAAGCTGTTCAGTTGATAGGCTTTTTTCCAGAAATGGCTTCAACCGGTTGGAGATCACTTTAGAGACCAAATTATAGATGAGATTACACAATGATATGGGTCTATAGTCGTTGAAGGAGACATAATTATTTTCTTTGGGGATCAGTACCAGAAAAGTGGAATTAAGACTTTTTATGATCTTACCTGTGATGCGAGTGTCCTCCACCATCTAGAGGAGATCCGATCCAACGAGATCGAAAAAGTGAGAAAAAAACTCCGTCGTCCAGCCATCAGGCCCTGGACTTCTCTCTTTTTTGAAATGGATCAATATAGCTTTGATTTCCAGAAGGGTTACGAGCTTAAAGAGATCTGTAGCTTATGTAGGTGACACCAGTTTAGGGTAAAGACTAGCAATTGCCAGTTGATCAGTAAGATTTGGACAACTGTTTGCTTGAAATAGATGTTTAAAGTGTGCGACAGCCTCTTCTTTGATTGCAGATTTCCCTCAGAGAATCTCAGCCCTGTCATTTTGAATGGACCAGATGATCTTCTTGTGCCTGTTAAAACTAGCTAAATTATGAAAGAATTTGGTATTGGAGTCGCCCCACTTGAGCCACGTCGCTCGACTGCGGAGCCTCCAGCATTTTTCCTCTTCGCTAAGGATAGAGTCTCTGCCACTTTCAAGCAATTTAAGAGATGCAGAGTCTTCCGCTGATAGGATAGAGGTAGAAGAAAGTGCAATGAGATTTTTGATCTCGGATTCCAGGAAAACCAGACGGACCGCCTCCAATTCCTTTTTACAAAGTTGCCAAGATTTAGAACGAACCTTAAGCATCTTAAGCTTCCAGACCAAACGCCGCTATGGATTAAGTTCAGTTTGAAAACACAGATCTGTCCAAACAGCTTGGACAAGATCGGCATAATCTGTTGAGAGAAGCCAATGGTGGTTGAATTTAAAAGGGAACGAACAATGCCGGAGGGGGATGCACAGCTTGAGGAACACGGGTGCATGGTTTGAAAAATATGGATGCTCAACCCACGATGATGGGAAGACTGAGGAGGTCATAAAAGTATCCGATAATAAAAAGCAATCAAGGCACCTAACAATAGCCTCGTTCCCAGTTCGCCCGTTGCGCCAAGTGGGTAACAGTTTTTTTGGCAATATGTCTATGAGGTTTTTGGACAAAAATAGATCTTTGTAGAAGGTCGCATCAGAACCAGGCGAATGGTTTCCACCCCAGTGTTCATCAGAAGTGAGAGTAATGTTTAAGTCACCTCCTAAAATGAGATTAGGTAAGTCCAGAATACCACTGGATGCAAGCTGTGTCCAAAACTGTACTCTGTCTTTGCAGGGGCCATAAATGTTTAAAAAAGCAAGCTTCTGGTTGGTAGCTAGACAACGAACCAGTAGCAAAATACCTCCACAGGTCGGGAAGGGAACCAATTCGAAGTAACCCGGGTCCCAGGCAACAAGCAAGCCACCAGAATTACCAAGTGAGCTAACGGCCACCGAGACCCAAGATGAACGGAAGGAGTGCAAAAAAGATCTGGAATGTTGATCAGATGAAAGAGTTTCTTAGAGGAAGATTAAGTCAGGAGAGGAGTGCTCTAATAGTTTACGGAAGGCTGCATTCTTGAGGTTGCCTCCGATCCCTCGCAAGTTTAAGGAGAGCATAAGCATTATTTGGTACGTGCTATCGCCTTCAATGCTCTAAGGGCCTTACCGTCGAGTGCAGGGGCAATGGGATCAGAATGTTGCGAGTTTTGTGCTTCCTTCTTCTTTCTGGAACTTCTTGTTTGTAGAGGAGAGAGATCAATGCTCAAGCCACGTGACCAAGCAAAGGAACTTTTGTCTTTTTCTGGAAGTTGGGGAGAAGAAGGACCAACACCAGCAGAAAGTGGGATGATTTCTTTCCCCTAGTATATAGGGAGCTGTGTAGTTGGATTCGGGATGAAAAGTGGGGTGGGTAAGGAGCTCAACTCTGCCAGCAATGATCCTTCGCTTTCTATTGGCTGACTGAGGCCGGGAGCATCAGCAGGGAGGTCGATTGGATCAGAGGAAGGGGCGGGAGTAGTAGGTTGACATGTTGGTAAAGGGGTGGGGAGAGGTTGTATAGTGTGAGAGGGGGAAGGAAGGGTGGAAGGATTGGTGACCGTGTGGGGGGAGTTGATAAATGTTGGTGATTTAGAAGCGGGGGTCTGTGTCAGCTCGTTTTCTGGAGGGGGAGCATCAAGTGGGAGGGGAGAGAGCCAGGAATAGCAATTGATGGTATCCTTTTTGGGTGCAGTGAGGGAGCTGTAAAGGGATGGACACAGATGGAAGAGCTTGGTTGAGAGTGGTTTGGTTTGTCCAGGAAGGGGAGGGGAAGGAGGGTCGGGGGGAATAAAATCGAACTCAAGAGAAGGGTCCACATCCAAATAATCAGGAGGATTGAGATGCAGTTCCTCATCCTCAGATAGAGTAGTCGAGGCCTTACCAGGGCAAGTTTTGCGTAGATGACCAGTTTGACAACATTTGTTACAACGAAATGGTAGCCCGAGATAGTCCAGAGTCTGGTTGATCTTCCGTCCCCTCCAATCGATCTCCAAGTTCTTAGGCAGTCCAACAGATATATCCATCTCAACTAAAACCTTGCCCAGTTTCCTGGAGGAGCCAGTTAGAGAAGCACTATCAAGAGCAATGAATCTGCCAAGAGAGCTACCAATAGCTTTAATGGCCTCTTCAGTCCAGAAATGGAGGGGTAGACCCGGGAGCAACACCCAGAGATGTCTGAGCTGGAAGTAGTCAGATTCTGGGTTAAAAGCCATTCGCCAGCGCTTAAGCATGAGGCTACTTCCCCCAATGACCCAGAAGGATGATAAGAGTAGCGAAGCATCTTCAGGATCCCTGCATAAGAAGCTGAGCCAACCTTTTTTGAGATAAAAGACTTCTCGGCAGTATCCTAAAAGAGGGAGCCAGTTAGTCTTCATCCAGTCCTCCAGTGGCTGTGGGTTTAAGCTTTTGTAAGAGATATGGCCAACAAGAGCGCAGACAGACATTTTGCAAGGGTTTTCTAAACCTACATCATCACCCAGCACCAGTCGCTTGGTTTTTCTATTTTTTTTCCACTGCTTTCGACCGTTGGAAGCCTCATGGAGTGAGTTAGCAGAGGCTCTGTGTGTAAACAAAGGGAGAGACTTGTTAGGACCGATAAGGGGAGGCCTTTCTGAGGCCGGTGGAGGAGGATTCAAGGCAGGAGTGCTTGTCAGTGGAGAAAGGCCTGTAACAACAGGTGTAACTATGGACGGATAATGACAAAAAGGGAGGAAAACAGAGGGAAAGGAGGGGCGCCTTTTTTCAAGGGAGTTTGCTATATCAAAAAGACCCTCCTGTTTCCACAAGAGTTCATCAGTTGGTTGCATGAGAGATTTGGTAAGGGAGTCCATTAAAAAAGTGGCTAGGGAACCGCCCCCGACCCACAGGACGAGGGGAGAGTCAGTCAGTAGGTTAGAAAAAGGTGAGAGGAAGCTATAGAAAAAGCGATGTGGCAAGGAAGACACAGGCTAGTTCAATCATGAGAAAGTGCAGTCTCAATCAGAGCTAGAAGACAAAGAAAGCAGGAAGAGGAGGTTCGGTAGCAGACCAAGGGAAAAATTTCAAAAGTAAGGCGACTGCAGGCTGTCAGGTAGAGGAGGTCCTCAGGAGTGGACTATGTGGTGGATAAAGGTCTGAAGTCTGTGTTCTGCCCCAGGAGACCTGGAACGCCAGTTCGCCAGTTTGCCAGTTCGACATCGCCAGTTTCTTCACCCGACCCAAATAAATACCCAATAATGTTGACAACTTATCAACATCTAATGCTCGTATCATTATCTCGATAAAATTCATTTCTCTAAATTTCTTCGAGAATTCTGGTGACATAATTACTATCTTCAAATAATTGTGGTATCGATGGCTTGGAAGTTTTATTAAACAAATCCGTCCTTCGTTCCAAAATAAGTTTTTAAATATTCTTTTTAACATTAACTTAATTTTTTTTGGACATATTTAATTATAAATGATTTTACGAAATTTTCATTAGGAATATTTGTCAATGCATATAAAAAATATGGTGAAAATGTTTCTAATTCTTTTTTTTTTAGAGGTACTATACAATTGTATATTAACTTTAAGAGTTCTAAACTTTTTATTTCTAGACAATTTTTTATAGGGAAATTTAAGGGATGCTTCTTAACAATTGTGGATGGTATCTTAAGTAAACCCATCAACATAGATTCATGCATTTATCTGGCTGAATTTTAACTAAGAATCTGTTAGCATGAAAATAACTAATTACCTAACAACATTGATGACAACCTATTGAGTTAAGAACATTGCAGGGTTCATAAATAACTACATGTGCCCTTTGTTCAGTGCAACATGTTCATTTGAGGAACACTCTAATGACAAAGAGTTCTTTATAAAAAAGAAGCCATCCATATTTGTTGCTATGCATGGAATGTGTAATTTGTCTCTTTGTGACAAGTTGTTAATAAACTATAACTTTCTTAGACCACCAACTAGTAATCAAAGATGGCTTGTATTGAGACTACCTTTAGACATCTCCTTGGGATGTAAGAAACATATCATTGAACAATTGTGTTTTTGGATTTTCAATGGAATTAATGTAAAGGTATTGTTTAATTTGATAATTTTTCTTTATAAAGTGGTTCGTTGAATGTGTTCTATTATAGTATAAAATTTTGGACTCATAAGTGTAGACAAATTAGATTTACATTAGGTGCAATATTGACTAGTAGAGCATACCCAAAATTGGGGATTTACAAAAGTTCTGAGGAGATCCCAATTTTAGAAAGTTTCCTCTATTTTGTAACAAGTGATTTTGAAGGCCACATACTAGTACCAATGTTGACAAACATAGATATTTTCCATCAAATGAGTAAAACAACAACAAAGAAGCATACACAGAGAGAAAACAACTGGGGTTATCATAGGACATCCTTGTACACCTATATTGGTACTGACAAGTAGTACCATATTATATAGAATTCGTTTATGCTAGAATGTGTTGATGATTTCCTAGTGGTATTAGATTACATGGCTATGGAATTTTTAAAAGTTATTATTCAATAACTCTCTATATTGTAAAAAGGGTTTATCCCACATGCATTATGGGATTTATTCTCCTTTCAATTTATCATATATAATAGAGGTGAAGGAATCCCTTTAGGAGAGCAAGAGTGTGAGAGACTTAGTAGTGGTTTATGGTATTTGTTGGTCACTATGATTGCTTAATTGATTTCAAACAACCAAGTGAAACGTAAATTATCAACCCAGCGAAGTCTTTTGTTTCAAAGATAACCACGCACTATATATGCTCAATTCCAAAAGCAGCTTAGTGTTGTAGTAAAGAAACTTATACTAATCTCACTTGCTCAAATAAATTGAAGTTATGTATTAATTCACAGGAAAGTAACTTCCCTATTGCAAACCCTTAAAGATCAAATTAAGAATCCTGGATTACATTTGAATTAATGCTTGCAATGGGAAAGAACAACTATTCTGCAATCAGAGAACATGACCCTTACTCTCAACAAAGACTTCAGCATTAACACTCTTTCATGAAAACAACGATGCAGAAAACAATTAACTCTATCTAACAGAAAACAAAGCCACCTAGTTCCTTTCTTTCTAAGCAGGAGCCTTGAGCCTTACTTCTGTCTTAGCACACTTTTGAGGTTGAGGATTACAGAGAACAGAGTAGTCTGATCCCTTCCTTTCTGAGCAGGGATCACTAACCCAGTTTCTGGCTAGCATTAATAAAAGTCTACAGAGAA
>JASDQU010029880.1:29056-42209 GCA_032191745.1 Picea mariana | reverse complement strand
GCCTCTTCATCTCCTTCAGTCCCGAAAGCGATTAAGGGGCCTAGTGCGTGCTAGCCCTCTCACCTATGATCATGATGTGACCCTCCTCCACATGACCACAGTGCTCTGACCATAGCCTACAATGATAGGTTATTTCGCATTTCGCGATTTCGAGACTTCACGTCCCTCGACTTCTCATTTATTCGAATTCTCGGGTCCCGAAATATCGATCCACGAGTTAGACCCTTAGCCAACTACTAGCACCTACCTCCTCTTTCTACCAAATGACCCTGTCCTGTGACCTAGGGCCGACCCAATGAGCGTGTTGAGGTTTCGTATGCTGGTATTTTGTGACTTGCGAAATTGAGAGATTTTTCCCTTTGGTCTCCCAGACGGAGAGCATTTGTCACAAACCCACGGCGACATAACAAAATTTTTTCCTTTTTCTCAAAGGACAAAATTCCCAAATTCCTATAGGGGCCTAGCGCAGGCTAGCTCATTCCTCATCCTTGACCTTGTGATTGAGATCCACGAACATAGGCTTACTTTAAAAGGCTCATCGCATTTCACGACATCGCGGCTCTTGATGCAAGGCATCCCAAGCTCTTCATCTCCTTCAGTCCCGAAAGAGATTAAGGGGCCTAGCGCATGCTAGCCCTCTCACCTATGATCATGACGTGACCCTCCTTCACATGACCATAGTGCTGTGACCATGGCCTACAACCATAGGTTATTTCTCATTTCGCGATTTTGGGACTTCACGTCCCTCAACTTCTCATTTCTTCAAATTATCAGGTCCCAAAATACCGATCCCTGAGTTAGACCCTTGGCCAACTACTAGAGCTTGCCTCCTCCTTCTACCACATGACCCAGTCCTGTGACCTAGGGCCAACCCACTGAGTGCGTGGGGGTTTCGTATGCCGGGATTTCGCGACTTGTGAAATCGAGAGATTCTTCCCTTTGGTCTCCCGGACGCTGAAACGTTGAAACTTATTCATGCTAAATCGACGATCCAGATCAATCTTGGGTCAATGACCATGATTATGTCACAAATCATGATTTTATGCGGTCATTTCCTTTGACCACTCCAAGTCGCAAGTCAACGAAATGGCACCCGATTTCCACGCATCCCTAAATGGATGGTCCTGATTAAATCAGGACTTTCAGGACTATGACGAGTCCATCCTCCCATCTACCTTTGGGTTAAGATCGACAGCCTAGATAGCTCCCAATGGTTCCTAGGATCTACAGTACCAGTTCCATCGCTACTTGCGAAGGATAAAGGGGTCGAGGAGTTAACGCTCATGCTCCTCCTCTAGATCCATTGGTCCTGACAGACCTGGGGTATTTCTGAAAGGATCTCGTCCGTTCGTCTACCAAACAAAGGGATACTCCCTTTGGATAATTGGATTCGATAACCTTTATGAACTTGGGTCTCGAAATTCAACCTTTCAGAGCTTTAGACTCCCACAACTCTGAAACCTTAGAGAATTACTCTTTCTTGCACAAGTTTTCCAGACCCGGATCACATGAACCTTTAGATGGTTCTTGGGCAATTATCCTTGATTTTAGTCGGGTTTTTGGTTAAAGGCTCAGTATGGTTCCGAATTTATGAGGTGATTCCCGAGGAAAGGTGCTCTTGTGGAGCCATCCTAGAATGTTGCGAAGGTCAACCAGATGGGTCTATTCTCAATGGGATTGACACATACTTTGAAATTAACTAATTTACACAGACATCAACTATGGAATATAAGTATAAACATTCATCCATGATTTTCAATTCAAAATATAAGGCATAAAACACTTATCAGAACCATAAGACATGATGCAACTACTGAGAGGGGTGCTTGTTTCCACCCAACCGTAGGCTCATTGACTCCAAATGGATTTACCACTAGCCACCCCCGAGTTAGACCACGATGTTCTAAGTTTAAATCTCTTACTTCCAACTCAATGGAAGTTAAGGACGAAGGTTACTCTCCTTCTCTTGTGTTCAAAACACCCTGTGGTTCCAGGGTTTTGCAGTTCTCTTCTACGATCCTTGTCGCATGCACTCCCCCTTTCTCTACCCTTCTCACACTTATTTTCTTTCCCTTCTCTGCAAGATTGCTTTTGGCATGAATTCCCCTGTTCGTGGTCAAGTCTAAGAGATTTTACGGATGGGTGGTTCACCCCATCCCCTCATTAACTCTTGAGGAGCTTCCCCACCTACCATCCTGATGGGAAATTCATTCCAGGGTCAGAGAGTTGCCTTGGTCTTGAGCAAGTAAAAACTAGTATGGTACTGGTTCAATGGAAGTTAATGCAACCATTCTATGTCCCTTCCACCACCCTCCATTAGCCATCGTGGTCTCTTTTAGCACATACCCCTCCCAATAGTCATGCAACACATATTCATAACTTAATTTACATTCATCGACCTTTTATACAAAGGTCCATCAAATCAAACATTCACACCTTTGAGTTTGCCATAGTTCTTCCTCAATATAGTTATTTTTACAGACTGGGGGAAATAGGGTGTTACATTTTTCCATCCCCCAGAACTTCTCAAGAATTTCTGCAGATTCCATCCATTTTCTGCTAGTTTCCATTCTGAGATAGTTATGTGGTAGACTCTGTCAATTGTTCAATCAATTTTTCTTTCATCCAGACTGACTATCATCAGTCATTAATTCAGCCTGAACCACTTCTGTTAATTCTTAAATGGTCATGTGGCTCTCATGTAAGGTATGGTGAGTTGGTAGGTGGTGCATTTATTCTTTCAATGTAGATTAGCTTGTTGTGCAAGCTTCCTATTTTCTTCACTTAATACATCACAGTTCCACCTCCTGCAACAGATCAATCAGTCGTTTGCTTAATCAATTTCCTTTGGTGTATCATGGCTAGTACTATCAAGGTCATTCCATCTCAGTCAGTGACTTGGTGTTTTATATTAAAATTTAATTTCATGCCTCATAACAGTAATATATGAATGTTTGTACATAATTATAGTATTGGGGAAAACAAGGTGTTACAATACATTTCAAAACAACTTGTTAATCATGGGTTCAAGATTTTTATAATATATTCCATACTACAATCAATCATACACAATGGATCAAAATTTATTTTCATTAATATTCCTATGAAAACCATTTATATGGGCCAGGGAAGAACCATTTAGGGTTTAGGCCATAATAGGGATGCAAAATATGTCAAGGAATCAATGAATTTTTATAGTGTAGGAGTTCATTTTTCATTAACAAGGTGTGCATATTACTCCTTAATATGTAAACATGCAATTTTTTGCACTCAAGATGAATTTTCAACTTGAGCCATGCATTTTTCCCAGATGGGGAATGCATTTTCCTCAATACCCTATTTTCGTATAATTTCATAAGGTTAACATACAATTATCATTCAACATGTGTTGATTGATTTTAACTATCAATCAATATTGATAATCTACCACAAATTTTTAACCCTTCACCCTCATCCACCATAGGAACCATGTGCATGCTCCAAAACCACTACCCAGACCCTACATGGAATATTTGATCAACTATAAGTGTCATATCGTATCCATTACAAGGTTTAACACATATAATTTTTTTGGAGAGATTTGGATGTGGTTTAGGGTTAGGGGCTAGGAGTTAGGGATTGAGGGGTTAGGGGATTTAAGTGTTATGGGGTTAGGGGGTTTAGAAGTTAAGGGAGTTATATATAACTATATAACACATATTATATACAAATATAAATTATATTACAAAAAAATACAAATAAAAAAATAAAAAAAAAATATTGAGATACCTACCATGACTGCAACCTTGATCATGGTTGCAGGTAGATGTAGATGACAATGTTCTCAATTTTCATATCGATGATGAAATTTTAAAAAATGGCAGTGATGATGATGGTGTTATGGAAAATCCTTTCAATGTTTATTTTGAACTGGATGAAACAGACGTGAAGTTGGACAAAGAAGAATATCTATAAATATGAATTGTTCAAATGTAGGTTGAGGTGTGTGATTATATATTTTCTATGATTTATTATCTCAAAACTGTTTTCTTATACAAGTTAATTATGTGTTGTTACATTTTATGCCATTTTCTATGTATCATTTCTTGGTTATAAGTCATTCACCTTGATTTCTCTCATAACCTTCCAACCTATAACATCCTAACCAATATAGAGCATGGGTTGATTTATTTTAACTATAAGTTAATATTGATAATATAACTCAACTTCTTAACCCTCCATCCACTAACCCTTGTAACTTTCTAAGCCTCCACCCTCATCCACCATAGAAACCATGTGCATGCTCCAAAACCACTACCTAGGACCTAACTGAAATCTTTGATCAGTTGCAAGTGTCATATGGTAGCCATAACAAGGTTTAACAAAACGAATATTTTGGGGATTTATATCTGGTTTAGGGTCAGGGGTTAGGAGTTAGGGATTGAGGAGTTAGGGGGTTTATGGGTTAGGGCCTTTGATGGTTAGGGGGTTAGGCATGTTTAGGGTTTTAGGGTTTTATATATAACTATATCGCACATATTATATAAAAATATAAATATAAATTATATTACAAACAAATAACATATAAAAAATAAACAAAATATTGAGATACCTACCATGATCACAACCTCAATCATGGATGCAGGTAGATGTGTTAGACGAATAAGTAAAATAAGTAGAGATATATGCTGATGGAAATGTTCTCGATGATCATATCGACAATGAAATGATAAAAAATGAAATTAATGATGATGTTGCTATGTTCAATCCTTTCAACATTGATTCTAAACCAAATGACAGATATGTGGATTCGGATGAAGAAAAATATCATTGATATTCAATTATTGAAATGTAGGTAGAGGTGTGCGATTATATATTTTCTATGATGTATTATTTTGAAAGTATTTTCTTATATGGGTTAATTATGTGTTGTTAATATTTATGCCATTTATATGTATCATTGGCTGGTTAGAATAACCCACCAACCTATAGCTTCCTAACCCATATTGAGCATGTGCAGATTGATTTTAACTATCAATCAATATTGATAATCTACCACAAATTTTTAATTATTCACCCACTAACCTTGGTAACTTTCTAACCCTCCACCCACATCCATCATAGGAACCATGTTCATGCTCCAAAACTGCTACCTAAGCCCTAAATGGAATAGTTGATCAGAAATCAATGTCATATGGTATCCATTACAAGGTTTATCAAAGAGAATATTTTTGGGGGGCTTTGGATGTGGTTTAGGGTTAGGGGTTAGGAGTTAGGGATTGATGGGTTACAGAGTTAGGGCCTTTTGTAGCTATGGGGTTAGGGGGTTTAGGGGTTATATATAACTATATAATAAATATTATATACAAATATCAATATAAATTGTATTACAAACAAATAACAAAAAATAAATGAATCATGAGAGATGTACCATGATCACAACCTCAATCATGGCTGCATGAAAATGTGTTAGATGAAGAAGTCAAACAAGTTGAGCTAGATGTAGGTGTAAATGTTCTCGATGATCATATTGAGGATGAAATTATCAAAAATGACATTGATGATGTTGTTTCTATGGCCAATCCTTTTAATATTTATTCTGAACTAGATGACATAGATGTGGATATGGACAAAGAAGAAGATAAATGATAACAAATTGTTGAGATGTAGGTCTAGCTATGTGATTATATATTAAGTTTTATGCCAAGTTGTTAAGTTTTATGCCATTTTATATGTATCATTAGTTGGTTAGAAGTCATTGACCTTGATTTATCTCATAAGCCACCAGCCTATAACCTCCTAATTTGTATTAAGCATGTGTATATTGATTTTAGCTATCAAACAATATTGATAATCTACCACAAGTTTTTAACCCTCCACCCACTAACCTTGGTAACTTTCTGACCCTCCACCCGTATTCACCATAGGAACCATGAGCATTCTCCAAAACCACTACCCAAGCCCTAAATGGAATCTTTAATCAAGTACAAGTGTCATATGGTAGCCATTACAAGGTGTAACATGAAGAATATTTTTTTGTGGATTGGGACATGGTTTAGGGTCAAGGGTTAGGAGTTGGGGATTGAAGGGTTAGGGGGTTTAGATTTTAGGGGTTTAGGAGGGTTTATGGGTTAAGGGGGTTACATATAACTATAAAACAAATATTATGTACAAATATAAATATAAACTATATTACAAATAAATAACAAATAAAAACATTCAAACATAAAAATCACTCTGGCGCCAAACCTCCAACCAAATAAACCCACTCATAATCATAATCATAATCATTGTCTCACTACATTTTCATTTTTCCCATTAAATGGTGAATAATGTGTATCAAACAAACATGATGCACCAGGTAGTGAGCCAATGATTGGCTCACTACTTGGTGCTTAATGTTAGCCAGTAAGGAGAGTATGAAAAGGAGCAAACCAGTGACATTCACATTGGATCGACCCCACCTTCTAGTAACAAGAGTGCACATAGTAGAACACCTATCCAAGGAAAGACCTACCCCTCATGTACATCCAATGAGGGATCGAACCCACATTGTATTAGGTATGTATCTTCAGTGTTGATGTAGATAGAGAATGTAGTTCTCATAGTTGTTTGTTCATTATTAAATGGTTTACAATGGATATGTTTGATTTCCATTAAATGTATAAGGGGGAATAAAAATAATTTATCTATGGTTATGGTTTTGTGTTTGATACCCTCTATACTACATCTATTTTCCACATTTTTTATGCACAATAGAGAACAAACAAGACTTTAAAATAATTTTTTGGGAATGAATATCTTGTCAAAGAAGTTGGATTTATATTATGTCTCTGAAGCACCAATGGTATATTCTATTTTTGTTTCTTCGTATAAGAAAAATTCAAGGCCTATCTTGGTTCCCTATTCCCTCTGCATACTACAAATTATTATATATTCATGTATTCTAAAGGATTCATAGTTGTTGTAACTTGGAATTTATCTTCTATTTTGCAGGATTTATCAACCTTGAATTCCCTTGTTACCTTTGATTTTTCATATTAGAAGGGGGTAATTTAAAATTTTAACAAAAAAGATCTTGAATGAATAACTTTACGACCAAAATAATTACTAAGTAACATAAAATGTATAGGCATGAATGCTAAAAAAAAAGTAATTAGTAGCACCTAAATCTAATGTTCAATATTAAATATAATCGATGGATAAGAGAGCTCTCAAGATTCAAAAATGCATGAGTAATAATGGAGTTAAAAATATCAATTCCACAAAACACTAGAAAAGTATGTGGAATTATATGATTTATGTCATAATAAAAAGTTAAATCCCAGAAACCAGTTATAAACATCCCAATAGTACTTGTGGTTTTGATGTCACGTCACTTCCCGAAATTATACTTGGTAGTCAAGAACATTAAATAGGTCAGTACGCATCATATTTCTAATCAAATTATCTTTTAACACCTGGTTTTATAGATTATATTTTAATTATTTTCTTTAATATAGACAGGTACTTGATAATTTTGTAATAAGCGCCAACTTCTCTTTGAAGGAAAAGAAATTTATAATGAACATGTTAGTAATGAAAAATATAATTGCAGACTACAAAAAATGCAATTGAAAGTTTCTGAAATCCTAAAGGTACTTTCAGTCATCTTATTTCTCTCTGAAAGAAAATTGAAATAGAAAACAAGAGGGTTAAACTAGGATAGGAAGTTAAAATATGGCACCTAGAAAATGATTGAAAGATGTTTAGCAACCCAATTCAAAAAAATATTCCTTTGATAAAAAATTGAGACTTATTTAGTTGATAAAACCTCTAAGGAAATTTGTAGCAAAGCCCCATTATGATTTCATGGAAATACATATGAGCTCCAAATAGGAATCTGGTCTTGTACAGGTTATCATATCATATACTTTATGTTTCCCATAATTTGTTAAGATGTGTTTTGAGTGTTATGATTCTCAAAATCAGATTGTAATAGAGAAAAGTGGCCAACATGAACTCTTTTATATTTTGCAACTGGATTTTTCTGAAATTCTATCATTACTAGCAGGTCAAGACAAAATTGATAAAGAGGGATTGGAAAATGAATTTAATTCCTTGCAAATGGAACATAATAAATCTTTTTTTACAAGGTTATTACCAAAAATAAAAGATACACCAAACCTAAATTTTCCGTTAGATAAATCTTTATTCAAACAATTAGTGAAATACATAACCTAAATGGTGTGCATATTGTTGGGATGTGAAAATGATAGTCTTGTGGATGAAACAATTCTAGGGTTTGTTTAAGTTAATGCAACCATTCAAATTCAACTATGTTGGTTTTTTATCTGATATAGTTTATGAGCAACTGATTCAATTTTAAAAGATGAAAATTTTTAGGAATCAATCTTATTTAGTTTATCTTTATATTCATTATTAATTAACTTTCTTCCAACACCTCATGTTAAAAAAGAAATACCAAGAAGGAATTCCACTCCTAGTATTTGAATGGACTCGGGTTATAAACTACCAAAGTCTTAAAAATGGTTTTAATAATTGTGTTGATGACATTATGATAGTGGTTTACACTTTTTTCTTCAGTGAAGTTCCACCTAGACTTCCTCCCGAATGTAAACATCATTTACCAAGAAGGAATACCAACACCTCATGTTATCTTTATCTTCATGTGAAGTTCCACCTAGACTTCCTCCCGAATGTAAACATCATTTACCAAGAAGGAATACCAACACCTCATGTTATTTAGTTTATCTTTATATTCATTATCATTTAACTTTCTTCCAACACCTCATGTTAAAAAAGGAATTCCACTCCTAGTATTTGAATGGACTCGGGTTATAAACTACCAAAGTCTTAAAAATGGTTTTAATAATTGTGTTGATGACATTATGATAGTGGTTTACACTTTTTTCTTCAGTGAAGTTCCACCTAGAATTCCTTCCAAATGTAAACATCATTTACATATTAGTCATCAATTATATTTTTGTGATTAGTATATTTCACAATATCATACAGTATTGAGGATTTATGGTTCATAATTAAATATTACAAGGAATCTTTTTCTTTGGAATATATTAAGAAAAGACTAAATTTTGATTATGTACATTTTGTTTCTAAGAAAAAAAGACATCCTTTGCACTACCATCATAGATTGAAACATTCATTGTTAAACCAAGAAGTCTTTTTACCATTGTAGAAAATTTGATGAAAATTTTTCAGTTTGAAGAAGTATTATGGCGATATGATCCTTTAAAAGTGATATCTAACATGAAAATTTCAATTAAAATAACATCATATACTCTCCAGGTAGATGAAGAAAAGTAAAGGTTAGATAAAAAATGTTCTTGGATAGAGGTACTAGTAGTATAATATTCAACCTTGTCACTGATATGAAAATTGTTGAGGCTTTAAGGTCATGTTTGGACAAGTTAAGGACAAAGGGGGGAAACTTTCATGGCCATTAAACAAAGAAGGATGTTTCAATTTCATGCAAAAGGGGAAAAAAGGGATAAATTCAAGGTATTGAGTGCTCAAATTCATCAAAGGAACTTATCAAAACAAAGAAACATGGTCTCCAATACCCCATAACTCCTATAATGCACTAACCAAGAAGTTTACCATGAGACCATACATTGATACCGAGCACTGACAAATCTGTGGGGCCCTATCATTAGAAGGATACAAGCGAACCAAATCAATGACTTACAACCAATGTCATTCTATGAACATGCGTAAAAGTTAAAAATACAAAGCGATGCAATGACAGTTTCAAATGGACATGTGACACTTGATTAATAGTTTCAACTAAAAAGGGAATGGAAGAGGAAACCATCATCACTGGGGTGCGACAACGGTTTTGTGGTTTCATGAAACCACTCATCACTTTCAATGAAAATCACACCTGGTCACAGAATTAAAAACACATGCAAATGACACATCACTCCACCATATACACCTAGATGGGCCAAGGATAGAGTGGTATTCCAATAAGGAACTCACAAGCACAAATCCACAACTGTCACCTGGATGACAGTGACCCACCAAAGATACAAAAAAATACCCCAAGCCTAATGACACACAACTTTCTCCTTTGCCACATAGATTCCATCATGGACTAGAATGAGGCTACCATGTGTCTGTGGGAGAATGCTAGCCTCAACAACTCAAAAAATTTCACCCTCCCCAAAATTTTCAAAAGCTTGAGCAAAAGAGAAAAGGATGCATGGCCTCAAATCATGTAAAAGGGGTTCTTTAACATGATGAAGACTACGTTGTGAATTTGAGGCCCCAAATAAACTAAGGGATTAGACAGCCCTATAAAAATACATGTGGCCTCATGTATGGATATCATTCCTAATCATAAAAATATTAGGTACAACCGATGAAGGATTAGGATCAAGGGTCGCATGTATACAAGAGAAATTTTCAAATCATAAATTACCACTCATGTGTACTGTAAAAATCATTCACCCCACTAATGACCTCCCCGAATACGTGTCAAGGACTTACAATAAATACCCAACAAAATAAAAATTCAATTGTGAGTAGTTCAACTTCTGGAATTGAATTTCTCTAATTCTAGGTGTAAAAAGAGATGGCCCACCTGCAGGGTTTCTCTGCTCAGAAGACACCAATCAACCATCCTTTCTACATATGTGTGAGGGGATTCTTGTCTCATTTATAAGGAATGAAAGGTCCCTCTATGCTCAAACTGACTCAAGCATAAGGTGAGTGGTATATCATGTAGTTCATCCTAAGGTGCAATTTCACTATTTGACCAAAACCCAATTGAAGCTTGAGGTAGAGGACTCATGGGGGTGATTGATTGCACTCTACATCATTGAGTGGTCATGGCTAAGAGGAAATGATTAGGATTTATTATATCCATCTAAGGACATCAAGTGATCAAATATTGAACATGTCTAATGCAACAGTCATACTCAATTAAGTCACTTAGGAGAATCCAAGCATAATCTCAATTGGGTAAAAGAAGCTTTCCTCAGGACAACTCAAAAGGTTTTCACTCTAGTGGTAAATACAATTTTTACCTGGTAAAAATCATTTATAAAACCAGAGGCAGTATTAATAACTGAAAAGATGTATCAAAATAGAGAAGTAGTATTGGATAAAATGAATGGTTTTCTCATAATTAAGGCACCTATAAAAAGGGGGTAAGGCACTCATTTTTAGGTTCGACACTTTCAGGAATTAAAGAATGTCTTATGATCAATTTTTTTTGATAAAATAGACCTCAAGCACAGACATATGGTGAAAGCAGTAGGCCTCAAAAGGTTCATTCCCTACGTTATGTTTTAGTCTTTAATTCTTCTTCTTTTTTGTTTTTCTTCTTGTAAATCCACCTCTCCCATTTTTTTTCTTATGTAATATTTGATCAATAAAAGCTCAAGAAACATATTAAGCAATATATTCAGTGTGAAAATATGATGTTTTTTCATGGCATATAAGTGATTTTTTCTTAATAATGACCAGTTCTTGTCATTTCTTTATACATTTAATTGATGTTCAAAGGGTACCTCCATGTATTTAAATGTATGAATATGTATAACTATTTTGAATCATGTTTTTATGGATATGAATACATTTTTTATAATTGTTGAATTCTTAAATGCTCAACACATTGTTCTCCTTTTAAATAAACTACAATATTCATTCTCAGCAGTGCATTGTATGTTAATTTTTTTTTTCTTTTAATTCACCCATTCACCAATTCAATCATAATGAAATATTGAATGTTTTAAACACTCGTGTACCCATGCTTCTTGAGGTTGAGATTTTAAATCATCTGAGCTAATATTTTTTGAGGGCTAAGAGAGAGAGAGAGAGATCCAAGAAAATTGTTCACATTATTTCCTTATTTCTCATATGGATTTAATATTTTTTATGAGTTTTATCCCTAGGGGTCCCTCAACATCATTCTAATAGCATCCTAGAACTTCTCGAGGAACAAACTCTGAAATGGCACGATTTTCTAGGAATGAAATTTGAATCTATTCTTTCCTACGATATGACATTGTGATTTCTAATCCTTGATGGTGAAAAAGACTCAGAAACTTGCATATTAACCTTTCACCTGATGAATCCACAAAAGGACATCCTATATCCACTAGAAGATATACCATAAGTGACCATGTTCCTTCTCATATTCCATTGTACTAAGATCTATTGAATCTCGTGACCTAGAGAAATATTAGAGAATGACAGATCTCTTCTTCATTAGGTAACCCTTGTATAGAAATATATCCTTATATTGTTCATAAAAGTAATGAATCTATAGATCTGATAGATATACCCTAATTAGATTCACACTCTACTTCAAATTTCTCTCAAAGACCTCTGATAGATATGCAAAATTATCCCTTATAATTCCCTCAAGAAGGAATTTCTTCATTTATATCTTTCTTGAAGGACCCTATTACCCCTCTTTCCTTTGAAACCAACAATCTCATCCTACAAATTATCATGGATGGCTTGGGAAGATGAAGATGTGAGGAAAATCAACCTCCACCTCTGTTAGCGTCAGAAGTCACTCCTGGATTGCTTGCAGGAGAAGAGTCTGACACCCATCAGTTTAATGTCACGATTTGTTTATGAAGGGGTGATCAAATGTAAGCAAACTCAGAATGACTATCATCTCAACTCTGAAACTAGGCCAGGCATGCATGGGCGAGTGAGGTCTTAGATAAAATTCAAACAGCGAGTTGTAATAAGGGTGAGTAGGGGGAAGACTTATTGAGAAAAGTGCAGAGGACTATCATAAACAACAGGTTTCTAACAGACTGTGGGAGAAAGCATCAAGAGGCAAGATCTTCTTACACCCAAATGTAGGAGACCAGAGAAAATAGTAATGCTACCACAAATCATTTATCGTAACATAACTGTGCTAATTCACATGAAGCATTCGTTAGTGAACCCTCTGATATAAGACGAAAACACAGATGGAAAAGGAGAACTGTTTCTCATAAAACAAGAAATCTCAAACACAGATGCATAGCCATATAACTAGAATGATTGTTAAAACTTCATAGTCAGGAGCTTAGCTCTACCATCGATAGATACAAAAATGGCAAAAACACCTTCATATACTCAGAACAACAACAACAGTAGAATCGATACATTGCATTGAAAGCTTTGCGTCTGCATGGCTTCTGAC
>JASDQU010029880.1:0-22196 GCA_032191745.1 Picea mariana | reverse complement strand
AGTGTGGAGACAGTCATTTTTAGGTAAAATGACACCATGAACGCAGTGGTAATGTTAGTTTCCTGATATGAGAAAAAATTCAGTAGCTTAATTCCAGAATGAGTCATTTATTGCAGATGCAGTGGCACGGTAACTGAGGCAAAGGTGTTTCTTGGGCCTGAAAGTGTCTGAATCGGATGGATACTATTTGATATTCATTTTTAGGTAATTCGGCGACATGAATTCAATGACGATGTATGTTTTTGCAGCAGAGATTCATATAAACAAGATAAGTGTTGGAGAAGCCAATGTAAGCATGCTTTTCATTATGTTGTTTTGTCATCAAATGTTGCAGCATAGCATGTGTGTTATAGGTCTGAAGGAGCAGAGAGAGGCTGCAGCAAGATCAGCATATTCCTTCTATCTATTTGTTTCTTATCTTTCTTTCACATCAAATCAATCAGTTATATGTGACAAAGAAATTGTGGCACTTGCATGATAAGTGGCCAACGAAGCAATTTTGATTCTCGTGGGTTCTGAGATCTTTTGTATGGGCTTCATATTTATGTTTTGGATTTGAGCAGCAGATCTAAGGCTTTTTATGGCTCCATGTTGATGGGGGTCATATTTATTCTTCATCTTTTTATGTATTGAGTATGTGGGAATGATGTCGATGTCAGCATCATGGATGCCTCATGAATAGAACTTGTGAAGCTAATACATTCCTGATCACATTCCGATCTCTTGTTGTCATCACCAAAGAGGGACTTTGGCCTTACAACTTGTAAAGGAGAGACATCATTACATCAAGAAGAATAAAGCACTCAGGGTTTGGAGCATGACCCGGAGAGGTAGCCCACTGCAAGGGTGAACTCTGTTATCAAGTGAAGTGTCTTATCCATTATGTGTATTATGTTCTTATGTTGTTTCTCCATGAATTTCCGCACATAGGATGTTAAAAGCAAGCATGATATATTTCACATAAGGAAGACTAAAGATATTTTCATTCACTTCCAATACAAGCACATAGACTTCAACTTTACCTTTAATTGCAAATCTCTGAAGTAAAATGATCTATTACTGACCCTTTTGAAGGAGTGACATAATCAACCAATTATTTGAAACTTATCGCTCCCAGGTTCATATCATGTGGTATCAAAGTAGGCTTGATATCGATTGTAGGTGTTGAAGCTAAGGATGGAAAGGTCACCAATTCAATCGTGGTTCGATGAGCTTAAAGAGCTCAACCAAATGCTTCAAGTAGAGAATGATGGATTGAAGACATTGTTGCATGTTGCAAAAGAAGAAAACCAAAGGTTGCAAGAGCATTTGCAAGCCATGAAGTTGCAGATAGAGGAAGGATCTACAAATGAGATGGTGATAAGACCATCTTGTGACCATGGAAACTTCACCAGTTATGGGTACGAGCATGACAGTGCAAATGCATGCACACTTTTTCAAACAAATGAAGATGAGCTTCATGCATCTAGAAGCCAAGGAGAATTCCTAGAAACATCTTCCACTGACACCAGGAACAACTGGAAACATCTCAAGGAGCAGACCAAGGGTCCCAATTTGAGGTGGAGGTAAATAAACCATGTATAATTCCTTTCTTGATTAATGTTGATGATTATTTTGAAGTCCTTGAACAACATGTTTCTTGCACCGGCTTAAAGTTGATGAGAAAGATGGGATACGAAGGAGGAGGACTTGGAACCAATGGTCAAGGTACTGTGGATCCCATCAAGGCAGTAGTTTGGCCTCGATATGCCAGGATAGGCTATGTCCCAAAAGATGTTGGAGAAAGCTCCAAAACCATTTGGGAAGAAGACCTCAGGACAATCATTGAGGCTCTAGAGGTCAATAATTCATCAGGAGATGAAATTGTTTCAATAAAGGGCGAGAGCGCAACTTCTCATGATCGAGGATTTGAGACATCTCCAGGGAGAGATGAGTATCATGATGATAGATTTGAGACCAACTCTTCTTTCTAGTCTGGCTCCAGAGGAAACTCATCAAGGTATAAGAAATCTCGAAACTCTAAAAATCCATTTGATTATAAGCATGGTAATCATATAAAACAAATATTTTGGCATCAAAGACCATGCACTTTTTGTGGATTGAATAACCACGCAGTGTCCCAGTGTTGGAAGAGAAAATCATTATGTAGGAAGGTTATGGAAACCAGGAGAAGGATGAGGATGGAAAATTTCTTTCCACACATGGAAAAGAGCAGGGGGAATGCACCTCTGAAGGAGAAAGGCTACTGCAGACATTGTAGCAAAGATGGGCATCATGAGGCCACTTGTTGGGCCTTACATATAGATCTACGCCCAAAGAGGGACAAGAAGACCAGACAGACATCTTCAAGAGAGACAGTCAGTCAGGCAGTGTTGTAGGAAAATCTACCACCAGGAGAAGACCAACTACCAGAGAAAAGACAGCTTGGAAAAGAGGACATGTTCGACAAAATGGTTGAACAAATGGGGAAAATCATTTTGATTTAGTCGAGAGTGGCCATATTCGTAAATCACATGTGGCAATTCAGACCCCGTAAAAGGGTATTGTGTAAAAGTGATAATTGTTGATATCACTTCTTTTCTTTTGGCACATGTTGATATTGTTAGGCCTTGTGAGGTAGTTTGGGTAAGGGTTTCTTATTGTAAGTCCAATGGGCATGAAACTTAATGTAAAGAATTTTGGGGACCAAAAGTATTTTCAATTGGGAGGCATGATCTGGATGGATCTAGGGAACATCAAAGAAGTTTCAGAAGTGTCATAGAATACACAGAAGTGTCCTAGGAGGCTCAGAATGGCCTCAGCAGGTAGAGAAAGGGAAAAAATAAAAGTTTCCAAAGCTCCATTAAAATGACATGATCATGAATATCGCATTTCAAGATTTCCAACGGAGCAAATGACTCGTCAAACAGAGTTACGGATCAAAAGTTATAAGTGGTCAAAGTTCTGGTCAACTCAGCCCAGTCAGCAGGGATGAGTCAACATCTGTACTGCTGACGTTAGCATCCATACAACCTATGTGGAAAGTGAAGAGAGTGACATGTGTCATGATGATGTCAGCATGCCACATGGCAGCACCAGAGGCTACCATGTGTCACTCGAGTTTGAGCTTTTCAGGGCACCACGTGGACAAGTAAAAATGTGCCATGTGGCACCCAGAGGTGAAGCCACATGGCACAACCCAGAAGGTGCCATGTGTCCAGGATGACATGGAAGGTATGGTACATTAGTGATGTCAGCAACTGGGTGGACGAATCAGAGGCTTCCACGTGGCCCAATGGGTAGGCGACACGTGGCACCCCTGAAATGCCCAATGAGGTCCCGTGAAAAAATATTTAAAATATATATATATATATATTAAACATCCGCCAAATTTGGGGCAGTTCCACCAAAGTTGGCAGTATATTCTACCAGCTGCCAAATATAGTGACTGCTAAACTTCCCACCAGAATCTTCACCATGTTTAGAGGAGCGCGCCAAAATGGTCCGCCATATTTGGTGACACGCGCCAAAACGGGCCGCAAGAATTAGCGAAGCACACCAAAAGGGGAAATCCATGGGATTCGACCCCAAAACCTCCCCACCAACCAGCTCCTTAATTTAGCCAATGTAACCAACTTGCCAACCATGTACTTATGGCGTAACTGCCCGATATTTATATAAAAAGGGGTCTCGGCCCAAGTTCGGGATAGCATGTGCATTCAGAGCCACACACCAGTGCACAGAGCACGAGAGTGGAGTGCACCTGTATGACCCATATGGACTTGTATGGACTGGTACGAACTGTACGGAATCCGTACAGACTGTATGGATTTTGGCATGCAAATCGAAGCGAGGGTGCCTCTTGGGTTCAAAAAGTGCCCGACTTGGATCGAGGCATGGAGACAGTCATTTTTAGGTAAAATGATGCCATGAACATAGTGGTAATGTTAGTTTCCTTATCTAAGAAAAAATTCAGCAGCTTAATTCCAGAATGAGTCATTTATTGCAGATGCAGTGGCACAATAACCGAGGTAGAGGTGTTTCTTGGGCCTGAAAGTGTCTGACTCGGATGGAGATGATTTGAAATTCATTTTTGGGTAATTCGGTGACACAAATTCAATGATGATGTTTGTTTTTGCAGCAGAGCTTGATATCAAAAAGATAAGTGTTGGAGAAGCCAATGTAAGCATGCTTTTCATTATGTTGTTTTGTCATTAAATGTTGCAGCATAACATGTGTGTTATAGGTCTGAAGGAGCAGAGAGAGGCTATAGCAAGATCAACAAGATCATCTTATTCCTTCTATCTATTTGTTTCTTATCTTCCTTTCACATCAAATCAACCAGTTATGTGTGACAAAGAAATTGTGGCACTTGCATGATAAGTGGCCAACGAAGCAGTTCTGATTCTCGTGGGTTCCGAGATCTTTTGTATAGGCTGCATATTTATGTTTTGGATCTGAGCAGTAGATCTAAGGATTTTTATGGCTCCATGTTGATGGGGGTCCTAATTTATTCTTCATCTTTTTATGTATTGAGTATGTGGGAATGATGTCCATGTCAGCATCATGGATGCCTCATGAGTAGAACTTGTGAAGCTGATACATTCCTGATCACATTCCAATCTCTTGTTGTTTTCACCAAAGAGGGACTTTGGCCTTACAAATTGTAAAGGAGAGCCATCATTACATCGATAAGAATAAAGTGGTCAGGCTTTGGAGCATGACCCGGAGAGGTAGCCCACTGCAAGGGTGAACTTCGTTATCAAGTGAAGTGTCTTATCCATTATGTGTATTATGTTCTTATGTTGTTTTTCCATGAATTTCCGCACATAGGATGTTAAAAGCAAGCATGATATATTGCACATAAGGAAGACTAAATATATTTTCCTTCACTTCCAATACAAGCACATAGACTTCAACTTTACCTTTAATTGCAAATCTCTCAAGTAAAACGATCTATTATTGACCCTTTTGAAGGAGTGACATTGGAAACTTATCGCTCCCGGGTTCAGATCAGTTGTTGTCAATGTATTGGATAAAAAAAATTGGAGTAATGTTGTAGATGGACCTCACATATTCTACCATCCCAGTATTTGGAGGGGAACATAGAAGATTATACAGAGAAGCTCAGCTGGCCTACATTGTCAATGATGAAGCGGACCCCACCAATCATCCCATATTTGCACTTGACACCGATTTGGGGTCCAACTTCTTGCATCTCACCAACACCCATGAGGCTCCTCTTCAACTCAGAAAGCAACTCATTTTTGTTCAAGAAGCGCATCCCCCAACTACTGTTGTGTGGAAAATGTTCTTTGATGGAGATTCCTCTCGAGAAGGTGCTGGTGCTCAGGTAATTTTTGTTTCCCCTACTCAAGAAACTATATCTCTGTCATACAAATTAGAGTTCGAAGCTACCAATAATGTGGTGGAGTACAAAGATCTTGTGTTGGGTTTGAGGGTTGCAAAGGACATAGGAATCAAAGAAATCATTGTCTTTGGGGATGTTGATTTGGTCATTAAGCAAGTCAAAAAATATTTATCAAGCCAAGCATCCTAGGTTGAGATCTTATATGAATGAAGTGAGGGACTTAATAGACAATTTTTTTCTGTCTTTCAATATTTCATTCATTCCTAGAGAGGAAAATACTTTGGCCGATTCTTTGGTTGTTTCGGTAGGTAAATTCAAAGTTCCCCTACCACCATAGCTCAAGTACGATATAGAAGTAAAATATAGACCCTCTATACAAGACAATGTCAAGCATTGGAAGTTATTTGAGGATGATCTTGAGATAAGAATATTCCTTGATGATGTGGGTGAATTTGATACATTACACATTGACCAAGATCCTGACTACAAAGCGGATACTCACACTGATGGTCTGTTGAAAAAAAATTCTAATCATCATATTGTGCAATTACCAAGCAATCATATTCCAAAGGGACTAGTCCCATTCAAGAGGATCTTTGACAATAATGATGTGGCAGTAAAAGCTAAAAAGTCAGTTGATGATGCCGACATATCTGAATGCAACATTGGCATGGAGAAGGAGCCAAAATTTGTCAAGTTCTCAAGCAGTTTGACAAAGGAGATGACGACCAAGTACGCTGATCTCTTGAAGTAGTTTGTTGATGTGTTCACCTGGACATACGAAGATCTCAGAACATACGACATAGGCGTCATGGAGCATAAGATCCCATTGAAGGGGGAAGCTAAACCTTTTCAAAAAAAATTAAGACAGATTAATCCGACGTTGTTGCCTATCATGGAAAGGGAGGTAAAGAAGTTGTTGGATGCCTAGATCATTGTTCCTTTGAGGTATTCTAAGTGGTTGGCCAATCTAGTCCTGGTAAGAAAGAAGAGTGGGGAAATCAGACTTTGTGTCGATTTCAGAAACCTGAACAGAAGCTAAAAGAAAGACAATTACCCCTTGCCGAAAATGGAACACATATTGCAAAGGGTAACTGGCGCATCAAGGATATCCATGATTGATGGATTTTCTAGCTACAATTAGATATCAGTCCTGCCTGAGGACCGAGAAAAAACAACCTTCACCACTCCTTGGGGCACATTCATATATGCCAAAATGTCCTTTGGACTGATGAATGCGAACACAACCTTTCAGTGAGCCATGGATATCGCTTTCATTGGAGAAAAGGACAAGTTTTTGGTCATCTATCTCGGTGACATTATAGTTTTCTCCATATTTGATAAAGAGCATTGTGATCATTTGAAAAGAGTTTTCCTGAAATGTAGAAAGTTCGGTCTTTCCCTGAATACTAAGAAATCTATGTTTGCCATGAAGGAGGGGAAGTTGTTGGGCCATATAGTGTCATCTGAAGGGGTCAGAATTGATCCCAGTCACGTGGAAGCAATATCACCTCCCAGATCCAAGAAAGATGTCCAGTCCTTCCTGGGTAAAATTAATTTGTTAAGGAGGTTTGTTTGTAGTTTTGCTTAATTGGTGAAGCATATCACAACAATGCTTAGGAAGGGGAACGAAGGTAAATGGACTGCTCAGTCAAAAGAATTCTTCAACCATATCAAGAGGGCACTAACTGAGACACCTATGCTCATCAGTTCAAATTATTCCAAGGATTTTCTGATCTTTTCGTTTGCCTCTTCAGACACAGTGGTGGTTGTTTTACTACAAAAGAATGCATGAGGGCTGGAGCAACCTATATCCTTTTTCAGTCGGGCATTGAGGGATTCAGAAATCAAATATGACATCATGGAGAAGCAAGCCTATGCTTTGGTTAAATCTCTCAAGGATTTCAGAGTCTATTTCCTCCATTCAAAAATCATTGCTTACGTTCCTTCAACCTCGGTGAAGGGAATTCTCATTCAACCAAACATAGATGGAAGGAGGAGCCGATGGATCGCCAAAATCCTCGAATTTGACCTGGAGATAAATCCCACCAAATTAGTTAAAGGTAAAGGTTTAGCCAAACTACTGGCCAAACCTAATCGAGAAGCCTTGGGGATCATCTTCGTCGGTGGAAACTCAAAAAATCCACAGGCTGAACCTTATGATACAAATGCTCGGAAAGATCCCCTGTTAGCAGGATGCTCTTGGTACAAGGATGTCATATATCATCTGCAAGAGTTACAACCCCCTGATGGCATCCAGAGGAAAAAGGCAAGATATCTTAAGCTCAAATCAATTAAATATTGCCTTATTGAGCAGGTTCTATATTGGAAAGACCCCCTGGGGGTACTGCTGAGATGTTTAGACCCACACAAAGCACAAAGTATTATGTCAAACTTTCATAATGGCTCATGTGGGGGGCATCACTTCTAGAAAACAACGTCTCATAATATTATCAGGGTTGGTTATTTCTGGCCCACTCTGTTCACTGATGTTTGCACAAAAGTTAGAGCATGTGCTAAATGTCAGAAATTCTCAAGAAAGCAACAGCTAAAACCCCTGCCATTGAAACCTGTGATTGTTTCAGGACCCTTCTAGCAGTGGGGCCTAGAATTCATTGGAGAGATTCATCCTACATCCAATGGTCAACACATATGGATCCTGATGACCACAGATTATTTTACCAAGTGGATAGAAGTTATTCCCACCAGGAGCACATCCCACAAGGTAATCATCAGTTTCCTGGAGGATATGATAGAAAGGTTCGGTTTCCAGAGCCGAATTTTCATTGACAACGCTACATCTTTCAAAGCTGAACTCCTGATCCAATTCTGTGAGCAGTTCAGAATTGCCCTAATCCACTCTACACCCTACTATCCGCAAGGCAACGGACTGGTAGAGTCTTCTAACAAAGGCCTCATCAAAATCATCAAAAGACTGTTAGAAGACAACAAAAAATCATGGGATTCGAAACTCAAATTCGCCCTGTGGGATGATAGAGTGACGATAAAGAGGCACTTGGGCATCTCCCCTTTCTAGCTAGTATATGGGACTGAAGCAGTTTTCCCTTCTCAGTTAGCCCTGCCTATGGAAAAGTTCCTCCAAGACTTCCAAGAAGAACCTGATGATATGATCAGGAGGATACATCATCTGATAGAAGTACAACAAACAAGAGAGAAGATGATAGACAGAGCACATGATCATCAATGGAAAATCAAGCAGGCCTTTGACAGAAAGGTGAGAAAAGAGAGTTTCCAGCTGGGAGATCTGGTTCTCAAATGGGATGCTCTGAGACAGGACAAAGGCAAGCATGGAAAATTTGATGCCCTTTGGAGTGGTCCCTTCAATATTTTCGAAGTGTTTCCAAATAACACTTATAGGTTACATAGTCTGGATGGTCACAAGGTTTTTTTGGGCCCTATGAATGGGAACTTCCTCAAAAGGTTTATTGTTTGAAAGACGCAACCGACATCCCATCTTTGTAAATACCATTTATGTTTTTGTTATTTTGTTCTGTTTGAATGAAAGACTCTACAACCCAACACTAAGGAATTGAAACTACAAAAGAGATCTTAGAGCCTCACAGGGAGGACTCTATCCCCCATGGAGCCTAATGTTAGAGATTAAACTTGTCCTGTTCTCCTAGAGGGTGGTTTTTGGTCTAAATCTGTGTTTTTTTGTCTTTTCCCTCTTTTTACAGATTTGATCACATTTTTTTTTCCCTCCTTGACGCCTATTATATTTGTCTTTTTCCCTTGTGTCGACTGTTTTTCCCTGACAAAATGTGCCTGAAAGAAATTAGTCCCAAGATTCTTTGTTTTCCTTAAGGCTGATGGCTTCTCCCTTTTTCCCCATCACTGAACCATCACCTTCCCGAGCCTAAGTCTAGTTAGCCAAACCTCCATTTTCGCTTTTCTGAAGCACCAGGAAAGATTGAGCGGCGATACCAATCAATCGAGTGGGCAAAGATCAATTTTCAATGGCAAGGATCTAGCGGCCATCGGGTGATCAATGATCACAGAGTTGCACAGGGGATAGCATCATGCAGACTCGTGATTTCGTGAGTCGGGAGAGAAAGGGAGCAGAGTCTTCAGAGCTCATGAAACCCAAAGTGCCAAAATCCCGAAGCCCGGGATAACAGGGAGCCATCTGATCTCATGGCGATAGGTGGTGGCAGACCAAGCTTTTCAGGAATGGGCATTTTGGGTTTCTTGTTAAACGCATACACCCACAACCTGAAGTCCCGAAATGTGAAATGTGAAACATCAGGGATGGGCCCATGGTCCTAGCCATTGATCATATGGATGAGGAGTAGGGGAGGTTCCAACACAATGCATCCCCCATCGCAATTTCGGTAATCTTGATTCTCAAGAGTGAGGGGTTCAGTCCTTCCCATCACCAATACCCAAAATCTTGAAGCGCCTTTGGCCTTAGAGCAAGGTCATGACTCACTGACATATGGAAAGTAGGGCCAAAAGGAAAGTTAAGCACCTGTTTAGTCCATAGACGGATAAGAGCCTACTAGGGAAGTGACCCTAGTCGTTGATTCTAATGGAAGATCGAGTTGTTGGTTTGGACAGGGTGATTTCACAATGTTGGATATCAGGGATCCTGGACACAGCATGTGGGAATCCCCGAAAGGAAAAATGCTGAAGTACCTTTGAAGATAGGTGCAGGGTCTTCTCCCTGGGTTACATTGAGGGTAGAGCTAGAAGAAAAGGAGGCTAGCCTCCAAGCCTTGGAAAGATGGTGCATGGCCATTCCCTTCTCATGAAGCCTCGACCACCTGCCATGAATGAATGTATTTAATGAATTTCGAGCAACTTGTTGAAACCTTATCTCAATCCATAAATGGAATACATGGGGAAAGGTTTGGAGCAGTCATCTTGTGGTACCCCGATGGACAGTTTCCTTGTGAGAGCCATGCCATCTAAACTAGTGCTAGGCAAGAATTTGCATGCACAATCCGCAAGAATATCATGCACACGTAAAGACTTAAATGAAGTAGCTCAATGACTCTCCTGCTGTCAGGAGAGAAAATTTCTCTGAGTATATATACTTAGTTTTAATGTTTTGTAGATATCACCGGTAGAGCTAAGCTCCTGATTGTAAATATTCAATGAAGCCTCTGGTTCTCTGGTTATAGACTGATATTTGAAACTTCTTGTTTAATGGAAACCAACCTCTATCTTTCCTTTTGCCTCTGAATATTAAAGACCGGGCATGGATGATCCAGTCAGGTTTTGTAATGACTATATAATGTATGTTTGATTATATCAGTTTTGCAACATTTTAAGCTTCTTGAAGTTTCTTGGGTCTGAGAGGATATCATATCTAAGGATTTTCTCATTTAAAGGATGTTGGAAGACCGGATGTCCAGAGAAGACTTTTTTTCTTTTTCTTTCCTCCACTTACTCACCACTATGAAAATTACTGGCTTAAATTAGATCAAGACCTCACATGTGTTTTCTTTTCCAACCTAGTTTTCTGAGTTAAAGCGATAATTTTTCGAGGTTACTTCCATTTGATCTTCTTTTATAAAGAAATTGTGACATTTAAACTGATGGGTATCGGGCTTGTCCTCATCGCAATCTGAGGCCAACTTCCAGTGCTAATAGAATGATACTAGGACATGGTTGGATATGGAAATGTATGGATATAGAAAGGTTATGTACCACACAAATAAACAACGATCTTCCTACCTTTAAATAATTCTTGTACTGCAACCTTTTTTCTAACACTAATGCACACCACAAAATTATATTATTGGTGTAGTGTTCAGGTCGAAAAGGAAGGCATCCAAATAATCGGAAATACAATGGGAAGTGTGTGGATAATGTGTCAAGACATTGGCCATATTTCCAATTAATGGATGGTGAGATACATGACTTAGATAAAGAGCATTCTGAACAATCAATGCAAAGGTGCATTGAATATATATGCATTGAGAGTTGCACTCATGCCTAGTAAGTGGTAGAGTTGCACTTATGCATGATAGAATTGTATACTTAAATGCATTTGTTGAATGTGTTTTGTAAGTGCATGCATATATATTATTGCATGTAAATAATTATACCAACGGTTGAAATGTTGCTAACTCATGGAGTTGAGAAAATTTCAATAGTTGTGAGGACATTGCAATAGGAAATTTACAAGTCAAATAGTCACATGAACATTAACTACAAGAAAAAAATTTGTTCAGAAAAATAAGTAATGAAATTACTGGTATTAATTATGAAGAGGCGTATGCATAGAATGATAATTCATTCTATCTAATAAATTGTTTGATAATTGTGATTGAATTGATCAGTGTAGACAATTCTAAGATCATGTTATAAGGTTTTGTACCTATTGCAATGAGAGTATGATGTATTGGAGATACTGATAATTTTTTGGATGAATGCAAGATAGAAGCATTGTAGGAAAAATGGTATTTAGCATGGTGCTTGCTAAAAGACAGAAGGAATATTGCATCCTATTATTGCAACAACAATGAAAAAATTTTGAAATAGAATTTCATATTTTGTGGAAAAGTTGAATACTTATGAAATAAGTTTGAGTTCTAAATGAATTCTTTTATGTTCTCTCATGATAACTGCATGTGTGTGATGCAGATGAGATAATCCTGATTAAAGTGGGAATGCTGGGAAAGAACAACTATTGTTAAGGACACTAAATCCCTATAATTATAGAACCTTGGTGGGGTTCTAGTAATGGGTTAGCGCTCTCCTTGTGTGTGAAATCCTTGGCAAGATGGATGGATGAAGGACTGCGTAGAAGTGAAGGGATGCATGAGCCTGGAAGGGTGAGTGCAACAAGGAGGAGGCAACTCAAGGATGCTTATGACATGGTAGCTACCATACATAGGGTGTGTCAAATGGAACAGTGAGTTGAATTATTTCCAGAAGAAACTCTATGGAATAGAGAAATTGACTTCCAGATGCAGTATGAATACCAGAATTGGTGTTGGAAAGTGGAGAACTAGATGGATAACAAGCTTACAATAGCTAAATCTTGGAGCCATTTGAAGAATTTGAATTGTACATGTATGAAAACGTTGCATTGAGGACAGTGCAAAAATAAGGGGAGGGGATTGTAATATCCAAAGATCGAGCCCCGGTTGTAATTGTGAATGTAAATATGTTTTGTAGGTTGGTGAGACAAGTGATTATAAGCAAGGATTCTTATGTAATGATTAGGCTGGAGAGGCTATATGCTAAAGGCCAACGAGCCTATATGCTAAAGGCCAATGAGCCTATATGCTAAAGGCCAATGAGCCTATTTTTGTATATGTAAATACTCATATCATTAATATAAAATACATCGTTGTGTGTAGACTGACCAAAATAAAAGAGAATGGGGGACTAAGCTCCACTAAGTATGGAAAGGTAAGGGGATAAGAGGCTAGGAAAAAGGGATAATCTTGAGGGCTTATCTCTAAGGTAATATTATAATATATTTCCTAAAAGACTAAGGTTTGGGAAATAACTAATGTAATCCTAATTTCCTTTTGGGAAAGGAATGAACGCCAAGTGGAGAGGAACGAGCTCCAAGAGAGCCATGTGTCAATCTTGGTGCATGCAGTTATATTTGGAAAACTCATCATTCTTGGGGCTTCTATTTCATTCTTTCCAGGCTTCCCATGCACACATGCACTCACGCACTGAGCCATCCTCTACATCATTGACCTTTGCATCAATCCCGCAAGCTCTAAAACATGCAAACCCCATGAAGCTAACCCATTTTAATCCTATGAAGCATAACACGATTACACAATTCCTGAGACATATCACACCCTAGCCATTTTTTTGTTTCTTCCCACACTTTTCTCTGGACTGGTGTGGCTTGATGTAATTACCAAATCCCATACCCAATTTTTTTGTTGTTATTAGCCTAACTGGATTGGCTTGGGATCTGGATTGAAGAAGCAAGTTTTCATTCTTGTGAGAAACTCTCTCTAGGTGAGATAGGTTGCTAGGGAAGTGATTTTTCCCAGAGGGAGCCTCACGACAGTTGTATTACTCTGAGAGTTCTTGTCTGGCCTATTGTTGAAGCCTTGGAAGGGGAGTGGGGTAGCCAAAGGACTATCGATCAGAGAAGGGGAACACTCCCTCGGGTGGGACAAGAATGTGGGGAATGAGGGACTACAAGTTGTGTACGTGAGTGGACTCCTGGGGACAGAATCCTTCCTAGAGACTTTGTAACCTCAGCCTAGCCTAGGATTCCATTTACCTTGGGTGGAGTTTAGTCCCAGCTCGGGGGTGACCCACTGCTGATATCTTGGAGTAGCATGGTCTAAGGCTGGGAGGTTCGTGGAAGGTCTGCATGTAGTTGGTGGCCTTCTTAAAAAAGAAAAGTACCATTTCTATGTTCATTTACATGTTGTGTATTTGTACATGTCTAACATTTATAAGTGTTTCCTATATATGTTGTATGTGTAGGATTACTATTATTTTCAGATTAATCTGTATATTAGCATAATGTAATTGTATGTTAAGTTATATGTGTATGATGTTCTACAAGAATTTTTGTGTTCCATAGCCCAGCAGGTGTATGGTTGGGTATGTTACGTTTTGGTTATCATAAGCTCAATAAGAATGTGTTTTGAGGTATCACGGCCAGACCTGGGTGTCTGGGGGATGTTATAGAAATTTGTAACATCCCCTGCCCACCCAGGCCAGGTTGTGCTACTCTAAAACACATTCTTACTAAGCTTATGATAACCAAAATGTAGCATACCCATCCATAGACCTATTTAGATATGGAACACAAAATATATTTTGGAACATCATATATATATAAATTAATAGATAATTGCATTATGCTAATATACATATTAATGCAAAAATAGTAGTAAGCCTACACATACAACATATACAGGAAATACTTATAAATATTAGACATGTACAAATACACAGCATGTGAATGAACATAGAAATGGTACTTATCTTTTTGTATAAGACCACCAACTATGTGCATACCTTCCATGAACCTCCCAGCCATAGAACATGTTGTTCATCACTCTTAGCAGTGGGTCACCCCTGAGATGGGACTAAAATCCACTGGGATAAAGGGATTCCTAGGCTAGGCTGAGACAACGAGATACCACACAGTCAATTAGGAAGGATTCCCTCCCAGGAGCCAACTTATACACATAGCCTATAGCCTCTCATTCCCCACATGCATGTCCCACCCTAGGAAGTGTCCCCCTTCTCTTCTCAATGATCCCTCGGCTGCCCCAATTCCCTTCCAGGGCTTCACCAACAGCTCGAACAAGAATTATCATAGCACTATAACTAGTTTTGGGCTCCCTCCAAGATAAATTGCTTCCCTAGAAACCTCTCTCATCTAGAGAGAGTTTCTCATAGGCCATATAACCTGCTTCTTCTTTCCAACAAACTCTCTCACTTGGAGAGAGTTTCTCACAGGCCTGATAACCTGCTTCTTCAATCCATCTCCTTAGAAAATACAACAAGGTGATAGAAATGATAAGACTCAGTATGGACACAGACAATGGAAACAAGCCACGTTTAGTCCATGAACTACATTGGCAATAACAACCAACCATTAAGACACAACACAAGATTAGGAAAATATGGGTGTGTTGGGCTTCACAGGAAATAAACAGGATAACTCAATTATTGTTGCAAGTTCCAGAGGTGTGTGCATGCTCAGAGGTTGATAATGGAGGTCATGGTTCAGTGCATGAGTCCATGCGTACAAGGGAATCCTAGAAAGAATGGAATATAACCCACAAGAATGACGAGTTTTCCAAATATAACTGCATGCACCAAGATTGATGCATGGCTCTCTTGGAGCTCATTTCTCTCCACTTAGAGTTCAGTCCTTTCCCCAAAGGAACTTAGCATTACATGAGTTATTTCCAAAACCTTAGTCTTTTAGAAAATATACTATAATATTCCCTTAGAGATAATCCCTCAAGCTTAGCCCTTTTTCCTAGCCTCTTAGCCCCTTCCCTTTCCCTACCTAGTGGAGCTTAGTCCCCCATTCTCTTTTATCATGGTTAGTCTACACGTAGCGGTGTATTTTATATCAATGATATGAGTATTTATATATACAAAAATAGGCTCATTTGCCTTTAGAATCTAGGCTCTCTGGCCTAATCATCACATAAGCCACCTAGCTTATAATCACTTGGCTCACCAGCCTACAAAACATATTTACATTCACAATTACAACTGGGTCTCGATATTGGGATATTACGCGGAGTTTGGAAACTTTTTCTAAGTCCTACTCTCCCTCAATGTGATACAAAAATTCTCCTTCTTATGAGAATCCATCAATGTCATCTCATACCAACTTGGTCTCCTGACTGGACTGGAAGTGGATAAATCACTCTTCTCATTTGAAGGTTAAATCCCCACACCATAAGTCTTTGAACACTCTATTCCCTTCGTATCCTCCTTCTCCTTTTCCTCTATCACTGACAACAATTCATGATTCAAGATCCACTTGAATCCTACTACAAGATTTCCCTACAACCTATATAACATGCCCTCTTTGACACTAATTCTCACTACTGTGTCAGAGATATACCCCTATGAACATGTGAATACTTTCCATCTCTGAAAAGTAATGGAAACCCCATTTTCCTCCAAAACTGAAACTAAGAATAGGTTCTTCTTCAGTTCTAGTACATAGAACACATCTTCCACCTCTATAAAACCTCCCAACTCGAGCTAGAACTTGAATGTCCCAACTCCTTCTACACCACACTTGGCATGAGTGCTAAGCTCCACATGTAGATATGAGTCTACCTCTAACCAACTAGTGAAAAACTCATGTGTCCCCACCATATGACGAGAATCACCACTTTCAAAGTACCACACACTCCTTGAGTTGGTTCTATTAAAGAGGTGAGAGAACATTGATAATTATTTCTCAAACTTTGTTGCAAACTCATATATATGTGTCTCTGTTGATGTCGTTTTCTGTGTCTTACCTTGCCCCTTATTATACAGACACTATGATGCATAGTTCCCATACTTGTGGCACACAAATCAATTGATTTTACTCAAGTCCTTCTTACCTAGCTATGAGGTTGACTCCTCATTGTTACCCTTAGAACTCTTTCCTTTTCCATTTCTTGTATTATTGACAAGGCCCAGTTTATCCTCCTCTTTATCTGCCTACTTTCCCGCTTTATACTCCTCCCAAGTCTCTTCTTGGATGCAATCATCCCAAAGCCTCTACCAATCTAGGATATTTTCCTGAGCGAAGAATCCCTTGAGAAATAGCTCCCAAGACTTGGGAAGACTATTAAATTCCATATTCATGATCTCTATGTCCTCTTTTTTCTCTCCTATGGATGGAAGTTGATCACGCACTTGTGTGATCCTCATGAAATAGATGGTAACATTGTCAAATATAGGCATATGCATCGATATGAGTTTATTTCATAATATTATATTCCTATTCATTTTATTAATCTAGAATTATCCTACCAAGGCATCAAACATCTCTTTTTCCGTCTTCTTCTCGGATAGGTAAGGAATTATATGATCCTTCACTGAATCCAAGATAACCCTCTCTTCTTTGATCTCCTTCTTCTTTTGAGATTCCAAATCTTTTGGATCTGTCAGTGGAACAATTTATTTTTCCACTAACTCCCAAAGGTCATAATCCTTCAAGGCCAAAGTCACTCTTATTTTCCAAGGTCATAATACTTCATTGAAGCTTCCCCCGACACATTCAATAATATTGAATTTGAGAGACATTACCAGATTGTGCTCTTTGCCTTCCAATCCAACTTTTCCCAGTATTCTATTGACGTTCCTATAGGTCCAATACATGGATCCACAATGATCTAATGATCTTGTCCACCAATAGATATTACATATTGATATTCCAAAGCTCAAAACTTTTCCCATTAAATTTATCAATCTCTAGTTTCAAATTTCTCTCTGTTTGTTTTCACCTGAAGAATTGATACTACAGATATTTGACTATAAAAAGGTTAATCATAGACCTGAGACAAAACCCTTAGCCACAAAGGCATACACCTGAAGCCAATAACTGTTATGATACCAAATGTATATTTTAACCTTGTACAATTAACTACTTCAAATAGATTCTTAATAAAAAAAGAAAATATATAATGGCACACACACACATTACACAGATATTTTGTTAAGAACCAAATATCAAAATAGCATAAAAAAACCTTAGAATAAGTACTCAAGGCCTTGAAAAAGTGACAATTTCATATAATAAGCCTCTTCGAGGGGGAAACCTCCTTATACACCACATAAATTTACAAATACAAGATGATTCCAAATGAAAATGTCTCCTTGGTATATATAGGAGACTAGGAGGTAAAATTAAAACTAATGGACCCAAGACGACATAAATAAATTAACATTACTAATGTAATCTAGCCTAATTAAGGGGTAATGTTCCACTATTTAGGGCTTGACATGCCCCATCCCCTTTAGACAAGTGTTGTCTGCAACGCTTGAGTAATTTTGGATGCTTCTGTATAAAAGACTCATCTTCCCAAGTGGAATCTTCAGTAGGTAGTTTCCTCCACTTAATGAGATACTCTGAAATGGATCTATTCCTCAGCCGGTGAATTCTTGTGTCAGTGATAGCTTCAGGATCCAATATGATTTTTCCTTCCTTGTTAAGTTTTGGAAATATAGTTTGAACTGGGATCTTGTCACCTATCACCTTCTTTAAGCATGAAACATGGAAAACTAGTTGTACTCGCAAAGATGAAGGCAACTCCAATTTGTATGCCATAGTACCAATATTTTGTAACACCTTATAAGGACCATAGTACTTTGGTGATAATTTATTATCCTTCTTATCTTGCTTGAGGGACAACTGTTTGTATGGTTATAGTCTTAAAAACACCCAATCCCCTACTTCAAAACTTATTTCACTACGATGTTGATTTGCTTGTTGTTTCATGTGATTTTGCTCCATGGTTAATTTTTCCTTTAAGATTTGGAGAACTTGTTGTTGATGCTTGATGTGATCTTCCACTACTTGAACCTTATATTTTTATTTTAGAGAAGAAGTGATGGAAGGTGGGTGATATCCATAGAGTTCCATAAATGGTGTCATTTTTGTTGCAGTATGAAAGGAAGTGTTATACCACCATTATTCCAAGGGTAACCATTTGAACCATTGTGTTTTTTTATCAGAGACAAAGCGACGAAGGAAACCTTCTTGACATTTTTTCACTATCTCGGTTTGTCCATCAAATTGAGGATGATAAGATGAGCTATGAGCCAATTGAGTAGCCAAACAAGAAAATAATTATGTCCAAAAATGTCTAGTGAATATGGGATCTCTGTCAGTTACAATAAACTTTGGGATTCCATGTAGATTTTGAACTATCTCCATGAGTGCAGTGGAAACTGTACTAGATTTGAAAGGATGAGAGAGTGCACAAAAGTGTGTGTACTTGGTCAGTGTATCAACAATCACCATGATGACACTCTTTCCTTCATACTTCAATAACCCTATGATGAAATTCATGGAAACCTCCTCCCAACGCTGACTTGGGATGGCTAATGGTTGTAAAAGACCTAGGGTCTTAATTCTTTCCACCTTATTTTGTTGGAAAACCAAACATTCTTCCAAAAACCTTTGAACATAAATTTTAAGGCCATCCCAAAAAAAATCCTTCTTGACCCTATGGTAGGTTTTCAAAAATACCGAGTTCCCGCCTACCAGAGAGGTGTGAAATTACAAGAGTACCTTTTGTTTGAGTTGGGAGTTCTTACATAAATATAACAGATATGTGTACCATAGTGAATCATTTTTCCATGTAAATGTATTTGATGCACTGGAATCTTGTTGCAACCTTTGAATGAGAGTCCACACATTTTTGTCATTCTTTTTTTCATCCCTCGCTTCTATTATCCAATCAGGTTGGATGATCAAGATAGCACAGAGAAAAGCCTCAACATCTTCATCCTTTCTTGAGAATGCATCTACCAGAACAATTTTCTTCCCTTTTTTGTAGATGATTTCAAAATCATAACCCAACATCTTGGTCACCCATTTTTGTTCTTCTTCTGAAGATAGTCTTTGTTCCAGGAAGTATTTAAGACTATTATCATCTGTTTTGACCTTGAAGTGCCTACCCATTAGGTAAGGGTGTTATTTATTCAATGCATGTAGTATTGCCATCATTTCCTTCTCATATATGGGTTTGTGTAAGTCCTTTCCCTTGAGTGTTTGACTTGCAAAATAAAGGGGCCTTTCTTCTTGGATTAGAACAACATCAATTCCATTTCTCGAGGCATCACATTCCACAATAAAGGTTTTTGTGAAGTCTAGTCTAGTCAAGACAGGAGCTTTGCACATTGCCTCTTTAAGTTGTTCAAAATCTTGAGTTTCCTCTGGAGTCCATGAAAATGAATCCTTCTTAGTTAATGGCATTAAAGGTGTTTCTATTCTTCCATAGTTCTAAACCAACTTGCAGTAGTAACCTGTCAAACCAAAAAATCCTCTAAGATTCTTCAATGTTTGGGGAACTGGCCAGTCCATCATGGCCTTAATATTGTTAGGGTCTACTTTGACACCTTTATGAGATAAAATATGACCCAAATACTCTACCTGCTTCACCCCAAATATACATTTGGATACATTTGGATATTACCTTTTTTCTTTTTGATATATCCTTCGATCTTTAGGGTTTGAGGAGTGCTAATTTCAGCGAATGCATTACATGATATCGTGGGAGTAAACTCTTCAGAAGAAATCTCTTCTACATTTTCAGATTGAGATAGTTCTTGTTCTTGTTCTTGTTCCTCTTCACAATATATGTAGAATAGTTTCTTCTCACCACACTTATGTCCCTTACTGTACTTGTTGTCACAATTAAAGCATAAACCTTATTCTTTTCTTTCCTCTAATTGTTGAGGTTTCAACCTTGTAGGTTCAGGTTTTTTACAAGAAGGAACATTATTCTCTCGATAGATGTTAGGAGTGGTACTTCTAGTAGCCATAGCCATATTTTTACTTTCAACACTTCTCGCCACCCTAAATGCATTCTCCAATAATTTGGGTTCACAAATTTGAACCTCATTTTGAATGTTATCCTTTAAATTTCCTATGAATACATCAATCAAGTGCTCATCTGAAATATCTATTCCCTTTATATTCAATCTTTGGAAGTTCTCAATGTGCTTCATAACTGAACCCTTTTGATTGAGATTTATCAATTGGCTAAAGAATCTATTTCTCCTTATATCCTCATAGTGTGTTATCATTTATTCCATGGAAATTGTCCAAGTGACAAGCGATTTGCGAGAAAAAAGTCATTGATACCACACAAATTGATTGGGTTCTAAATATAAAGAAGAAATTCATACCTTTTGTGTATGTGGCACATCATGTAGATCAAATAAATACTCCATTTGAAGTATCCATTTGATTGGATCCTTGCCATCAAACTTGCCCATATCGATCTTAGGAAAGTGGTTGGTCTTCAACCCAAAGTTGGAGTTTCTCCAGTCTTGATTGATCTTCCTTGTGTCCTCATCATGAATTCCATAGGATACAATTTCACTTTTAGGTGGCCTCTCTATTAGGAAATTTTTCAATCCTTACATGATCTCCCCTTTTAAATCATCCATTTTAGTATCCATTATTGCCTCCAACTTAGCTTCAATTGAATCCATCATCCCTTGTCGTTCATATTTTGTTATTGTCTTCTTTTGTAAATCGTTTATGTCCATGTGCATTTCTTCACCTTCATCAAGAGTCCAAGTAGGACTGTCTGGAGACTTATTTGGTGTAGAAGTTCCATTTTTTTGTGGAATGTTGGCCAAGTATCACTTTTAAACCATGATTTCGAGGTGGTTCTGCTAGACGATATTTCTTTTGTGGTATCTCCAAAATTTCATCCCTTCTAGGTATGAAAATTTTGTTTTGTAGTTCTCTGATATGCCTTCTCTGCAATTCCAAAGGTCTAATCAAAATTTGATGTGCCAACTGGAAGTTATGGTAACTTCCCTGCACCTTTTTTATTTTTTTCCCTTTCAGGAGAGTGTACTTGTAAAGCGTGCCAAGAGAATAATATTTGATATTTGATTCTAAAACTTACACTAGAAATATTAAATACTATTCACTATCCAATGCAACCATTCTCACTTAATTTTGATACTCACTAAAGAAAATATCATTTTTTTACCCAGAACACATGTTTGAGACTATTTAATAGGACTAGTCAGATACCCTATCTTACAGAGGGTGTATCTGCAAAAGTAGGATGACCCAAAAGCTGAAATATTTATCACAACTACCTTGATAATTTATATGAGTATCCCCCTGGTTTTAGGGTTTGAAACGTCACATAAAAAAATTTGAAGAGAAAATTTTGTGATGACTAAATTCAGGATGATTCCAGAACCCTATCTTACACAAGATATATCTCCTAAAATATAAGGCCTCAAAAGATTAAATTTGAACCCCACATAACTTGATATGTCTAATAAATATCATCCAAGGGGTTCCTTCTGAAACTTCGTAGAATGAAATTTATAGAAAAAATTCCAAGGTGTCTCAGATGCAACAATGAAACCCCAAGACCTTGAGTTCTGATACCAAATGTTAAGAACCAACTATCAAAATAACACACAAAAAAAGCTCAGAATAAGTACTCAACATCTTGAAAAAGAGATAATTTCAGATAATAAGCCTCTTCGAGGGGGAAACCTCTTTATACACCACATAAATTTCTAAATACATGATGATTCCAAATAAAAAGGTCTCATTGGTATTTATATGTTAAGAACCCAATACTGAATACAAAAGCACCACAACAGATATAGAAGAACAATATAGAAAAACACCACTTTATTATATCAA
>JASDQU010029879.1:1084-28926 GCA_032191745.1 Picea mariana | reverse complement strand
AGACTCGGAGTTCAGAGTTAACCAGAATGCCGAGTACCGATTCATGTCCAAGCTTCCCTCACGCCATGCCTTTTAACACAGTTAATTAATTTATATCAATATTTTCATTTCTTCTCACTTACATTCGATGTTGGATTTCAGGCTGCATAGTTTACATTGATGTGAGTATTTAACCGTTACAGGCTGAAGAACAAGAAGAGAAAGTAGGAATTGCAGTTTAGACCATTATATCCTAAGGAGTTGGAGGGAATCTTTTTAGGACCACCTATACTTAAGAAGATCAATGAGGAAACGAAGGCTACATCACACTCGAGGTCAGATAAAGAATGAGAGGACTACATTCTGATGTGAAGTGAGCGAAGGAAACCTACACTTGCAAGTGATGCCTAATCATTGGAAACATACAATGAACCTGCAATGTTTTCAAGGTAAAAGAAAATAACACTTATATGATGTGCTCATCTCACTGATCCATCAGAGGAACACATCATATACCTGCTGTTTTCTTTACCTTAAAAATATTCCAGCTGCATTGCATGTTTACAAGTGTGGATTCCCGTCCCTAATTTGATATCAGAACGTAGTCCTCCCATTATTTTCTTTATCTGGCATTAGAGTGTAATCGTTGAATCTTTTTGGTGACCTTCGTTCTATGTATAGGTGGTCCAAAAAAGATTGCCTTCACCCCAGCTTCGAGAGCAATTTCCTCCAACTCCTCGTGATATAACGGTCTACGATGCAATTCCTCCATTCTCTTCTCATTCTCCTACACACTTGAGCCTGTAAGGTTTGAATCCTCACATCCATTCTCAATGAACTAACATCAACATCATCAAGTCTGAAATCCAATATGAAATGTAAGTGAGGACATATGATAATATTGACTGAGCGGAGAGGAACATTCTATAGCCTTTTCTATAGTCTAATTTTGTTAGGTTGGTATGTGATTCTTTATTCATTCTACAGTATAGCCTTTTCTACAGTCTAATATTATTAGGTTGGTATGTGATTCTTTATTCATTCTACAGCTAAATATTTGATCTCTTCGTAGAACCGGAGTTAAGATGGATCTATGCTTGTATTGATTAAGCGGAGAGGAACATTCTATAGCCTTTTCTACAGCCGAATATTAGGTTGATATGTGATTTTTTATTCAGATCATTCTACTGCCTATTCTACAGCTAAATATTTGATCCCTCTAAAGTTTGTAGAACAGGAGTTAAGACGAGTTAAAATGGATCTATGCTAGTATTGATTGAGCGGAGAGGAACACTCTATAGCCTTTTCTAGAGCCAAATATTAGGTTGATATGTGATTATTTATTCAAATAATTCTAAGGCTTATTCTACAGCTAAATATTTGATCCCTCTAACGTTTGTAGAACCGGAGTTATTGATTGAGCTGAGAGGAACATTCTATAGCCTTTTCTACAGCCAAATATTAGGTTGATATGTGATTCTTTATTCGGATCATTCTACAACCTATTCTACAGCTAAATATTTGATCCCTCTAAAGTTCGAAGAATCAGAGTTAAGATGGATCTATGCTAGTATTGATTGAGTGGAGAGAAACATTCTATAGCCTTTTCTACAGCCGAATATTAGGTTGATATGTGATTCTTTATTATCATTCTACAGCCTATACTACAGTTAAATATTTGATACCTCTAACGTTAGTAGAACCGGAGTTAGGATGGATCTATGCTAGTATTGATTGAGCGGAGAGGAACAATCTATAGCCTTTTCTACAACCCTATGTGATATGTGATTTTTTATTCGGATCATTTTACAGTTAAACATTTGATTCCTCTAACATTCGTAGAACCGGAATTAAGATGGATCTATGCTAGTATAATCTCTGATATAACATTTTTAAAACTCATGAATGTTAAACTAGTGAACAAGGAAAACTTAAACATAGATCGATAGTTGGCATTCAGGGTTTCCTTTGAACTGTGTATTTTCTCCAATCGAGTTGGGTAGTTTCTCCAATCGAGTCTACCTGCAGATACGAGATAAAATGGAAAACATTTTTAGTCGAGTCTACATGCAATACGAGAGAAAATGGAAAACATTTTTAGTGACTCGAGATAGCATAATTTCATGTCTGTTTTAAAACCGCCACATTTATCTATCATAATGTAAGCAGCGACTAAGTAGAAATATTTTGTAAAATTGGAAAAATTTATGAAATATACCCTCTCAATAGAAATAACTAGTTATAGATCCATCTTATAAGCTTCTAGTCTGTTCTTCTCATTTTGATTAATATCTTACATGCTATATTATAACAGCATATTTCCCTTGTCAGGAGAAATTATAAGACAGTCATCTTTTCTCGACGGATCTGGATTTGCCTGCACTCAATGGCAGAGGATTATATCTCGGCGAATTTATATATAACGTATCAATTTCAGGTTATAAATCTATTAAAGACTCAAGGATCTCTAAATAACGTGCTCAAAATATTGCCGTTATAACACGCTCAATATATGCAAACGAATTACAAGACACAGCGTCCTCAAACATCTACATGAAAATTGATGGATTTCCCTTTTATGTGTGTTTACCATAAAATTTCAATATTTAACATTAAAATTTCATATTTAATCAGTTTTTATTGAAATTAACCCTACATGCTTATAGGAATTTATCTAATCAACTCTGTAGTGGTGTAGTAGTTATTAAGAACAAAGTACATTTGAATTTTTATAAATGTTTTAGTGAGTTTTCAATAACAAAGCTCACATTAGTGGATGACATTCTTAGTAAACTTAATAGTATAGGTTAATGTATTTCACTCAATGGAATTAGAATTGGGCACCTATGGAACTAACCAAAAACCCAATAACATTGTGACAAGTGATGATGCCAACCACTTTGGCTACAACCAATCTCATTATAACATCATTATGCTAGTATTTTTTTATTTTTTTTTCCTTATACACTTAAAATTGGTTTTGTTCGATTCCACCAAATACCATAAAACTCTACCAATCAAAATATAGAATTTTCAAAATCCTTCATAAATAATAATAGTGTTAATTTGATGTTTATATATATATATATAATATGAAGGTACACACTACCAAATACCATAAAACTCTACCAATCAAAATATAGAATTTTCAAAATCCTTCATAAATAATAGTAGTGTTAATTTGATGTTTATATATATATATATATAATATGAAGGTACACACTAGTATGATTAAATTATATTCATATCGATTTGGGATTTATTTAGATGAGTTGAGAGGCATTTTAAAATTTCAAGTCTATAATTCATTTGATTTCTTTTATATATATATACAAAAACATTGTAGGATATATGGAGCTATATGAAAAAATAGGTTTTTTTATTTGATCTTATTTGTTTTTAAAATGTTTTAATCTATAAAATACTAATTTTTTGGTGGTATTTCTTTAATTTTTTTTTGAAAAAATTGTAACTTCACTTCCACACAAAAAGGAGGCAACTACTTTTCCGCTGAAAAAATATATTGTAATTGGAATATGTGTTGTAATATATATTGTAATTGGAATATGAGTTAAGATATACATGGTTTAGCTAAATATAAACAACCTAATTGAAATATGAGCTAAGATGGATGGTCTAACAAATATTTCAATTCTAGTATATATTATAACAAATATTTCAATTCTAGTATATATTATAGAGTAAAAGAAGATTAGACATTTTACAATTTTGAATTTTTCTAGTTATAAATTTTTTGTTTAAATTGTAATTTTGGATTTGTTGAAATAATTGTTTTAATAAAAAATGCTCCAATACTTTTTAATATTTATAGTGCTACTTGATTTTGCAATGTTAATGCTTGATATCTACAATTCTATCAATCCAAAATTATTCTTGTCTGATTTTAGACAAAAAATGTTGGTTTCTCTTCCCTTTATTTTGACAATGTTGGTTTCTCTTCCCTTTATTTTGACCGGCCAAAAGAGGTCAAATTTATAGAATGTTTAGACTACAACTATTCCAATTGTTCTGATATATGTGGAGAAACTATTTGGATATTAACACATATTCTAATTATTGAGATGTATGTGGACATAGCATATATTGTTCATCTTAAGATGAATAATATATATCTCAACATATTTAAATTATTGAGATAAGTGTAGAGATATGACACACACACACACACTTGTTCCCATTATTACTAAATCAAAGTTCTTGCAAGATTGTTAAAATTATTCTATTTGTTGGGATATGTATAAAGAACTTTTCTCCTGTTAGCACTCTGTAAATCTGCTCGGCTGATAAACAAACGACAGAGGTAACTATTTCAACCAACTTTGAGACCTGAAACTAGTCTTTTGAACATGGAGAGGGCTCTCTCAGGAGACTTTGTCTCAATACAAGATATGGCTTTAAAATGTCGGCTAGATTTAACAGTGTCGGATAACAAGTTTTGGTTATATTGGTGCAAAGGAGTAAGACTTTGGGCTATGGGGTTGATTTAAAAAAATGATGGAAACAAATGAATTGGTGACTGAGCTTGAGAGGACAAAGGATAAGCGAGCAACAGTCTTAAGTTTTAAGGTCGTTGTGTGTGGCGAATAGAAAACAAAGGAAGCAACTCGGAGCACCATTGAGGATGAATTCAGAGTTAACTTTAGAGGAAATATGTTTTGTCTAAATGTCACGAACAAGGGGTGTTGCACAGCGAATCCACAGGTTCGAAATTTCATTCCGATTTAGACAGAAAAAGATATGAATAAAGAAAACATGAAGTACATATGCAAGGAAAGGAAAACAATACATACAACTGCTACAATTAGAATCTTTTCATCAAAGCTACATGGCTTTTGCATTAAGTTTCGATCGAACTCAAATTACATTCAATAAATGTTGTCTATACTAATTTTGCCAACCAACTTGGAAAACATTGAAAAGATCAAATATATAGGCCAGGGAGTCGCTTGGGCTACCCTGCTCTTCTAACTAATATCTCTAAAAACTAGGAAACTTATTGTTTTGCGTTAAAAGACTCTTCGCATGACGCTTTTCCAAAAATAGACAACATATACATCTGGCTACATCATGACTGTATGTAATCCACCATGGGAATTCGGTTATCGATCAGGTCTTGTCATGAGAGAGTGATGTGTCAATGCTTTCCTTTGATCAGATATCTGAAGGGACAAGTGTCTGTTAGAGTCCCACTATCTGCTATAATGACTTTGATTCCTTTTGCATGCTCATTTTCTAGGGGAATGTGTGCAACAAGTGGCTGTTGATTTTCATGGCCGTTATCAAAATGACAAAATAACTTAGGGCAATGTCTCCTTCAAAATTGTCAATATTTCCTTTCTATTTGCGGATGCAAGAACGAAGTCAGCTAATGTTGTTTCTTATGTTTGCTGGCAAGAGTTGCACGAACTTTCTCCTCGACCGCTTCACATTCTCTGGAATGCTTTGCATACCTTTCTTGTGACAGCCTCTGTGCCTCACGCAGTTGTACGATTCTATCCTGTGCCTCTCTGAGATGTCTTTTGAGCCACGTCATGTTCCCTTCACGGCCTTGCACTACTAACACTTCAATGGTATTCGTCGCTAGATGTTGTCTCAGCTCTCTATTTTCCTGGTAAAGTTTGACGATAATGAGTTTCGCCTGCTTCAGCTTCTGAGATGGCTCTTGATCATTTGTACCCGTGACATCCATCCCCCTCGTTCTGCTCCTACTTTCTCAACTTGTACCTTCAACAGGTTCCAGCCGAATAATGCACATAAGTAATTTTTTAGCAACCAATATTGCACGTGGCTCGTTTGGGGTTCGAGTTTCCTCAACTTCCTTATTATTCTTTAGCCTAACCCTTCTTCAAGATATCTGCTATTGTGGAGACATGGCTTATAATGTCTTTCCTTCCTGCTCGGGTATTTCCATTCCAGGTTTCGTGCGGTGAGATATCATCACTTCCGTGGGTAAAGGGAAAACTCCCTTTGGATCCTTGGGGATGGTTGTTGTGATTGAGAATGAATCCCAATCTTTTTGGGGCTAGGGCCTGGCGATTCTTCTACTATGCATGCCCTTTATTATGTTTTAGGAGGTCTCCATTGTGCGACTAGTATTTATCTTGTGCGTGGTGGATCTAGCAAATGCACAAGGTGGAAAATTCGATCAACTTGGGCTTGCGAGAAAAAAACAAACAGTGTGGGACCTGGTTTCATGAATAAAATGGGTGCAGAGAATTTGAAATTTATAACAGAGGGGGCAGAAGGAGGAATCGTGCCAAAGAACATTGAATTCATGGTGACTGGATGCTTCAAATCGAATTGCAGATTTTCCATGGCACATCCCCACGTCTAAAGTACATGCGGTAAGGGCTACAGGGAATACATGATACGAACACCATGATTTTTCATTCCCTTGGCCTTCATAATGAGCTGATAATGGTTAATGCACTCATTGATGCGACTTCCATTAACTACCTGACTCAACCTGGGTTATGTAGAGACTACCTTTTAACATGACTTGACTCTCTTGGAACAACATACATGTACGATTTATGCATGTTTCGACTCTGACATCCCTTCCCGTTTCCAAGGGCCAACCAACCACTTGTTGACTTCGACCCCTTCATTGTTACGTACCTAACTTCACCTATTTTGACACATGGGCCATAACTCGACTAAAACCGACTCTAATTGAAAGAAAAATGGTGGCGCTAACAACTAGCTCCAATGAGGATGCTATCCTCCCTGCGAGGTAGAAAAGAATAGTAGACAAGGTGCCTGACCACTAGGCCTTATTTAGACTCTTCAACACTATAATATGAAAGACAAAAAAGAACCTAACCTATCGATGCAACTTCTAAAAGACTCAGCATAAACTCAGGGTCTTCACTTCAGGCTTCAATTTTTTGCTGACCTACTGACTCGAAAAAAAAAAAATGACTATTTACAATGACATATGACATAAATGTATTTTATTTCATCAGATATATTTGAGGAACCTGTTGTTTACAGGCCCCCAACCAAAGCATTCTCCATTTGATCCTTCTAGAAAATAAGCGTTGCTCCCGCAATACGTGCTGACTCTAAATGGACCCATCCAAAGGTGGTCGAATTTTTCGTGTTTTCTGTTATCTTCATTTAGCGCATCCCATCTTAGCACCAGCTCCCCTACCTGAAACTCCTCCTACTTAGAATGCTTGTCGAAGGTTCTCTTCATCCTCTCTTGGTGGAGTTGTGATCGATTGTATACCTGTTCCCTCATTTGTTGTGTGTGAATCAAGTGATTTATTCTCCTTTGTGTGTCATCTAGCTTGGCCTCCTGTTCCTGTAGAAAATTTCTGACGGGAAACCCCAGTGTGGTAAGGAAAATTGCATATGCACTGTATACAATCTGAAAAGGCGACGTTGAGATGGACTTATTTGTGGTAACTCGCTCTTCCCACAATGCATAGATAAGATTTTTATGCCAAGATTTCTTATTGTCTTGTAGGAGTCTTTTGATGATCTTGGTTAGGATTTTATTTAAGGATTCTTCTAACCCATTTCCTTGTGGGTAGTTCATCGTAGAATGCCGCAAAGTTATATTTTAATCCTGACAAAACTTTTCCATCCTCTTGGACTTGAATGCAACCATGTTATCCTTTATGATCTTGATGGGGCATCCAAATCTGGACAATATGTTTGTCTCTATAAATTGGATGATGACTGTGTCAGAAGCTTGCTTCATGGAGATCATTTCTATCAATTTCGTGAAGAAGTCAGTGGCCATGAGTATCCATTTGTGTTGCACTGAGGATGGAGGATTTATTTCCCCTATGAAATCCAAACCCCACTGCATGAAAGGTGCTTCTACTTAGATCGACTTTAGTGGAAGGGGCTGCAACTTTCTTCTCCCATCGAAAATCTGACATTCGTGGCAGCTGGACACTTCTTTGTATACGTCTGCGAAGATTGTAGGCCAATAGTAACTTGCTCTTAGGATTTTGTGTACGATGGTTTTCCAGTAGTGGTCCCCTCCACAATCACCTTTGTGGAATTCTTCTGTGGCTCGCTTCACATCATTTTCCAGCAAACACCTCAACAACATTCCCCCAAGATCTTTCCAGTAGACTAAGTTATCTAGGATGCAGAACTTAATCGCTTTAATCTTTAGAAATATGTCCTTGGTATTACTTACACCCGAAGGGGCTTGGAGATTCTTCAACAAATAGATGATGCCTGTATACCATGGTGAATCGATGAACTTCTGAGACACATGTACAATCATTTCTTCCTGAGGAATTTCTGACAGATCATCAATGAAATTGATTCCTACTGCATCGCAGTCCAACTGTGCCATTATCTTCGCAAGGCCCTGACCCTTAATTAGTTTCGTAGGCTTGATTTCAAGATTGTATTCCAACATGGCCACTTTCCACTTTCTTCTTCTTCCTTCTGTGTCAGGTTGAGTCAGGATATCCTTTACTGAGTTGTTGGGCACATAAGCAATGACATGGGAGTGCAATATGTACATCATGAACTCCTTCAGGGCTTTCACTAGGGCGTATGATTTTTTTTCCATAATGTCGTACCTTAGTGGAGCATCCCTCAATGTCCTGCTGAGATAGACTATAGGTTTCTCAAATTTCTGCTCCTCTTTCTGCAACAACACACCGACAATAGTATGCTCTGAGGCGAATGAAAATAGGATGAAATATTTCGTGAAGCCTGGACTGGCTAGCACAGGATCTCTATTCAGCGCCACCTTTATATCTTCAACATATTTCCTAGCTTTTGTATTCCACCTGATCTCATTTCCCTTCATGAGCATGCAAGTTATGTGATTTATAATTTCTTTCTGGTTCGAGATGAATCTTCTCAAGAAGTTTACCTTTCCCAGGAAGTATTGCAGTTCCTTCTTACTGCCCGAAGTGCCGATTTTTAGGATTCCATGAACCCTGCTGGGGTCTATCTTAATTCCTTCTTTCAAGATAATGTTCCCTAACAACTTCCCTTCTTCCATCCCAAAATGTGATTTCTTTGGATTTAGCGATATGCTGAAATTCCTGCACTTCTAGAAAACTTTCTTCAGATGCTCAGGGTGTTGTTCGTTGGAGGCAGAGTATACCATGATGTTGTCTAGATAGATCACAATGAACTTGTTCTTCTCATCGACAAACATGATGTCCATTTCCCTCTGTAAAGTGGCTCTAACATTAATGAGGTTGAAAGGCATCTTGGCGTACATGAACATCCCCCAAGGAGTCGTGAAAGCCATTTTTTCTCTATCGTCTGGGTGGACCATGATCTGATTATACCTCGAAAAACCATCCAGCATGGACATCTTCTGGGACCCCACCACCTTTTGCATGATATAGTCCATTTTTAGGAGAGGGTAGTGGTCCTTTAGGGATACTTTGTTCAAGTTTTAGAAGTCCACACACAGTCTTATTTTGCCGCTCTTCTTTCTTACAGGTACCAATTTAGCTACCCATTTCGAGAATCTTAAAGAAATGATAATCTTAGCTTCGAACAATTTATTTACCTCTTTTTTCGATCAATGATAGTAGCAGGGGATTTATTCGTCTCAACTTTTGTTTGAAAGGCTTCTGGTCTTATTTGAGAGGGATAACATGATGTATTACTTTAGTTTCATACACCTTCAAATCGTCATATCTCCATGCGAAAACATCGAGGAAATCCTTCATGAGCTTGACGTAGTCCTGCTTGACCTCTGGATTGAGCATTTTCAATAATTTGATTAATTTCATGTTCTCCTCAGTCCCTATGTTGTAGTCTTTGACATCCTCTTCATTTGCAATGACCTTAGGATTGTTGTCCACGTCATTTTCGTTGAAAAACTTTTCCAGCGGCACTAACCCCTTTGGGATGATGTTATTTTTCAGTTGTACTATGTCCCTTCTAGCTCTCTGGTTCTAGAAAGGGTCATCATTATTGCACACATCTACTCTCTCATCTTCATCACAACAACATTCATCGTCAATGTTTGTGCCCACTTTAGGGGGGATTACCCATATGACGAAACCTTCTCCTTCCTTGCTAACAATACCATTGAAACTCATGTTCCACATCTTGTTTTCCACATGGTCTTTTGGGTCGGTGCACTCTGTTCTTCCCGCGTGGTTTCCTCATCGACTGTCATGATGGTTGTTGACTCTTCCTCTTCAAAACTCAGGTCATTGTAGAATATAGAAGAACCAACCTCAGTTTCGATGGAGTATATGGGGTGGTTGCTTGGCTACGTTTTGCTGCTTGCCATGTATTTCAACAACACTTCTCTGTAAAATTGTATGTCTTGGCCAAAGATAGGAATGGTGGCGTATGGCATGTCCATTTGTAGGGCCCCTTTTAACTTCGCAGCCCACAATCTGGACAACAACATGCCAAAATTAGGGGGTATGTCTGCCACGACCATGTCCATAACCATGTTCATCGAAGGAATTTGGGTCAATGACACGACCAAGTCCTTGATGAGACCCAAGCACTTGAATTTACTCGAATCAAAAGAGAAAAGTTCCTTATAGGGCCTAGTGATATCCAAACCCAATTCATCCATGATCACCTTTGGCATGAGGTTGTGTGACACGTCGGAATCCAACATGGCATTATGCAGGGTCATGCCATGAACCTTTAGACTGACATAGAATGGAGGTACATCCTTAGTATCACTTGTCTCCTTAACACGTGGACCAAATAGATTAGCAAGGTGATCGTCTTGGACATTCAAAGTATCGAGGGTCGCTCCCATTTTCATCATTTTAATAATATGCTCCCGATACTTTCTCATTCTGATAATTTCATTGAACAGGACAGAGATTTTGATTTTATCCATTTCTTGCTCAAATTTAAAAGGGGGACAGACTTTATCTGCCTCTTTTCCACCCACTTCTTGACTTGCTTCTGACGTTTTTTTCGGGGCCTCCTCTTTTGACTTTTCCTTCTCTGTCGCATCCTTGGTCATACTGTCCAGCCTCGGTTGGCTTGTGGAAGGGGTGTCCACTAGAGGTTTCCTTATGGGATTTGTTTGTTGAGGCTCAGTAGATGCTTCCTTGCTCCTGAGGTTATATTTCTTCTGAAACTTCATGATGGCATTCTGATAACCTTTTCTGAATTATTCCATTTCCTAGGATAGTGTGTCATCAGTTTCCTAAATCCATGCATCGTCTGTATCCAGCATAAAATTGTCATTTATTCTCATGTATCGATCATGTTCACTCTTTTTCAAAAACATGCACGGGTTCTTGTCATCACAACAATGCATTTGGTCTTCGAACATTTGATCGACATCTTCATTCACGTAGTTGTTTTGGAATGGAGGCCTTGTCTACTGGTCGCCTTGATATCTCTGCTCCCTTTGTTTCCTTTGTCTGATCTGAGAAACTTGACCCCTCCTGAGCTTTTGATTCCTGGGATGGGGGTCATGTTATTCCCAGTCAGTAGGTCTATTTCCCATGGACATTTTCTCCATTATCTTCTCCATGGTTCTCATCATTAAGTCAAATTTCTTCTCTATGGACTCGACGTTGATGGTTGTGCATCTCCTTGGGGATTCTTATCGCCTCTGTTGAATTGAATCTTTTTTTAATATTCATAGATGCCATCATATTTACCTCGACTTTGATCGCATTGCTCATTATCACATCTAGATTTGATGATCTTCTTTCTCTCAACAGCAAGGAGAAATCATTGTCGAAGGAGTCGGTGTATCGCAACTGCGTAGCCCTGGGAGGTGGTTGGACTTCTGCAGGAATCGAGTTATAAACCTTCATGAAACGGGCTAAGAATTCTTGCACCATCCCCTCTGATGCCTTCTTCATATTATTGTACTCCATTGACAACTGCAATGAGGCTTTGCTTGTCTCCTCATCTAGTAATGAAAGACGTTTCAAACATGATGACGTATCGAATGCTTGCAACCGAGAGGGCTTTGAACCACTTCCTCACCTCTCTTGCAAAAATCTACATGAACAACCTCATTTTCGTGTCTACACAGTCTACGTCTTCTAGGTCGACTAAATCATTGAAACAATCTAGATGATTTTGGGATGAAACGTTCCCTTCAACATCGTAGAGATTAATCCTCTAGCTGTAATTCTGGGGAAAATCATGTAGTTGGGTTGGCAGAATGAGGGGTGTGAATCTGGAGGCCATGGCTCTAGGAGGGTTTGGGATTTGAGGGATATTATTAGACACTAGGGCTTGGAATTTCTTTTGGTCGAAAACTATCTCGTCCAAGATGGTTTCCGACTTAGACCTGAACAAGGTTTTCTCAAAAACTGCGTCAAACTCAAGGTTGTTAATGCTTTGCATGCCGTCTTTTGGTAAGGAAAAACTTCTGTTCAGGTAATAGAACGAGTCCAACACTTTATTTCTATTCTTGCACATAATTTTCTTGGGGTCGTACATAGGCTCTGCAGGGATTAGGTCAGGATTTTCTCTGGTATAGATCGTCTTCAAAGCTAGGGTTCCTGAGCTTTGCTACTTGGAGCTACTAGAGTTTTTGACTGGAGTCACTAGGGTAAAGGTTTCAACTAGTACAGATGCTTGTCCCTTTGTTACCCTCAGGGGTCAAACTACAACGTTAGTCTTTCTCTTAGGGAAAATCTATTCAATTTTGTCCTCCACAATGACACCAGAATGTTAGCACTGTGTAAATCTTCTCGACTAATAAACAGATGACAGAGGTAACTATTTCAACCAACTTTGAGACCCAAAACTATCCTTTCGGACTTAGAAAGGGCTCTCTCAGGAGACTTTGTCTTGATACAAGATATGGATTTAAAATGTCGGCTATATTTAACACTGTTGGATAGTACGTTTTGGTTCTATTGGTGCAAACGAGTAAGAATTTGGGCTATGGGGTTGATTTAAGAAAACGATGGAAAAAAATGACTCGATGAATGAGCTTGAGAGGAAAAAGGATAAGAGAGAAACAATCTTCAGTTTTAAAATCATTGTGTGTGGCGAATAGAAAACACAGGAAGCAACTCAGACCACCTTTGAGGATGAATTCAGAGTTAACTTTAGAGGAAATATGTTTTGTCTAAATGGCACGAACAAGGGGCGCTTTGCAGCGAATCCACAAGTTCAAACGTTTGTTCCGATTTAGAAAGAAAAATATATGAATAAAGAAAACAGGAAGTGCATACGCAAGGACACGAAAACAATAAATCCAACTGCTACAATTAGAATCTTTTCATCAAAGCTACAGTAATTTTTCATTAAGTTTCGATTGAACTTAAATTACATTCAATAGACGTTATATATACTAATTTTTCCAACCAACCTGGCTTACATTGAAAAGATCAAATATATAGGTCAGGACGCCGCTTGGGATACCCCGATCTTCTAACTAATATCTCTAAAAACTAGGAAACTGATTGTTCTGCGTTAAAAGAATCTTCGCATGACGTTTTCCATAAATAGACAATAGATACATCTAGCTACATCATGATTGTTTGTAATCCACCATGAGAATTCAGTTATCGATTAGGTCTCGTCATGAGAGAGTGATGTGTCAATGCTTTCCTTCGATCAAATATCTGAACGGACAAGTGTCTGTCAGAGTCCCATTATCTATTGTAATGACTTTGATTCTTGTCGCACGCTCATTTGTTGGGGGAATGTGTGCGGTAAGTGGATGTTGATTTTCATGGCCATTATCAAAATGACAAAATTTATTAGGGCAATGTCTCCTTCAAAACTGCGAATATTTTCTTTCTATTTGTGGATGCATGAACGAAGTCAACTAATATTGTTTCTTCTGTTCGCTGGTGAGAGCTACGCGGGCTTTCTCCTCGACCACTTTACATTCTCTGGAATTCTTTGCATACCTTTCTTCTGACATCCTCTGTGCCTTGCACATATACATGATTGTATCCTGCAACTCTATGAGTTGTCCTTTGAGCCACGTAACGTTCCCTTCACGACCTTCTATTGCTGACACTTCAATGGTCTTCATCTCTAGTTGTTGTCTCAACTCTCTATTTTCCTGGTAAAGTTCAGCGATAGCTAGTTTCACCTGCTTCATCTGATGAGATGGCTCTTGATCATTTGTCAAGGAAAAGACCCCCTACGAGGCTTGGAGCGGCCTCAAACCGGAAGTGACCCACTTTCACATTTTTGGTCAGAGCATCCAGATGCAGTCGTAGAGCCAGAACAGAGGCCCAAGTGGGCACACACTACTCTTCAGGATGCAGGGGATCTCGTTGGTGATCCAGCCGATACTAGGAGGACTCGATCTGATTTTGAGGAGCCTCCTATTCCACTCACTTCCACTGAATCATTGCCTTCCAGGCATTTTTTCTTGGTTCAATCTTCAGATCCATAGTCTTATGGCGAGGCTGCTAGAAATCCCTTTTGGGAATCCGCCATGCAGGAGGAGTACAAGTCCCTCCTCGAGAACCAGACTTGGGATCTGGTTCCCCTTCCTTCTGGGAGGAAACTTTTCATATGCAGATGGGTCTACAAGACCAAGAGAATGACAGATGGATAGATCAACAGATACAAAGCCAGGCTTGTCGCCAAAGGCTTTTGGCAGGTTCATGGTATTGACTATGATGAGACCTTCACTCCAGTAGCGAAGATGGATTCCATACGATTGGAACTTGCCATTGTGGCAGCCAAGGGATAGGAAGTCCATCAGATGGACGTGAAGAATGCATTTCTTCATGGTGATCTCTCTGAAGAGATCTACATGGAGCATTCCTAGGGATTTATGTAGGACTCGTCTTTGGTTTGTTGACTAAAGAAGCCACTTTATGGCCTCAAGTAGGCTCCGAGGGCATGGTATGCCAAGATGGACTCCTACTTGTTGTCACAAAACTTTGTACATTGTAATTCAGACCCGAATGTATACATGATCAAGACACCTGATTCACTTCTACTTTAAGTTATGTTTGTCGATGATTTGTTGGTGACCAGTTGCTCGACTTTAGCAATTGTTGCAGTTAAGAGGATTCTTCATGATAGGTTTTCAATGATAGACATGGGTCCAATACACTTCTTCCTTGGACTTGAGATCAATTAGGATTCATCAGGCATCAAACTATCTCAAGCCAAGTATGCACGAGATCTCCTTGAGAGATTTCACATGACAGACTGCAAGTCTACTCCGACTCCTTTCCTATCAGGAGTCAAACTTGAGGATGGCGAGGAGACTCCATTGGTTAAAAACACACTATACAGACAGCTAGTGGGGAGCTTGTTGTATCTCACACACTCCAAACTAGACCTCTCATATGCAGTTGGCGCAGTTTCTAGGTTCATGTAGGAGTCGCATGAGCTACATTGGAAAGCTACAAAGCATATACTTTCATACGTACAGGGCACCATCACCTTTGGGATTCATTATGTAGCAGACCCTACATTAGATCTCACTGGTTTTACTGATTCGGACAGGGCTAGCGATAGCATTGATCGCAAGTCTGCATCTGGTTACTCTCTCAGTCTTGGTTCTGAGTCTATCTGTTGGTCGAGCAAGAAGCAAGCTGCCATTGCTCTATCTTCAGCCGAGGTAGAGTACATAGGGGTAGTTAACATAACCATTCAGGCTATGTGGCTACAACATTTTCTCACTGAGTTTTTCTTTCAGTTTCATCAGCCAATCATCATCTGGTGTGACAACCAGAGCACTCTGAATTTCTGCAGAGATCCAATTCAGAGGACCAAAGAACATCGAGATCCACATGCACTACATACGGGACTTAGTACACGAGGGGATCATTGACTTATAGTTCTGTCCTTCAACAGAACAAACAACAAATATTTTCACCAAGACCTTCACTAAGCAGAAATTTCATTCTCTATGAGGTCATCTTGGAGTGAAGGACACAGTTTCCTAGCAGTTGTAGTTCTTCTTTTTACTTACATTGTACCTTGAGGGAGGGTTTTTCCCATCAGGTTTTCCCTCTTTTCTCACTTTATTTTTAGTGTATCTTTTGTACTTGGGTACCTAACATGGCCTTGTTTCCAGGACCCAATCTTTATTTTCACCATAGTGATGTTCAGGGGGGGTGATGGAGTTACTTCACACACACCTAGGATTTTTTTTTCCTAAGGTTTTTGTTTTTTTATTAGTCATAATTAGTCATTATCTAGTCTCCTATATTTTAGGAGAGAATATTCCACCTGGAGAATATTCTCTTTCAGTTCACACTTCAATTTGACTAGTTGAGTTGAGTTTAGATGTTGCATTGGGATCATCACCATGCAACATTGGGATCATCCCCATGCTAATTCAACCTTGCCTTCGTATCATCACTAGAGTGGCGCATTAGCCTTGATTGCTTGATTTAACTCCTCACTACTTTCTGTTCAGTCAGTTAACTGAAGACTAGTTGACTAGTTAACTCAACTAGGTCGCAGTTCACTCCCGTAACTGCCTGAGAGACTAGAATAGCTGGCAATTCACTCCTATAACTATTGGTGTGTGTCCAGATCATTCTAGACCACTAGTATGGTGACTTGGTTCACCTCAAGTCAAACTCATTGAGTTATATAGAGTATATCTCCCATAACATCTTCTCACTTTTACATGGCATAAGATTTTTGATAAAACTATTGATCACATGTAGCCATGTCCATCAACATAATTTCAAAGTTAGCTTGTTGCTTCTAAGCACAGATCTTGTGAGTGTATAAAACATCACCTACATCACATTATAACATGTTGCTTAAGAGTCTTTACAACCCACTTGGGATGACAATCTTGAGTGACAAAAGAATATCTAAGTGTAAATATAGCATGCCAAAGAGACTCAATAAATGCTACCTCATCATTATACTCTATCACTAGAAACATCTAAATTAAGAAACAATAGAACATTAATAAAATAAACAGTACATAATCAAATGTTAAAGGAGAAGATGAAGTTGAATAAGGGGAATTCCTTTCGAACACAGTATCTCTTCGAATAATGAAACCAATAATAGATGGATCATATAAGTGGAATACCTTGAGCTCCTCATTGTAACAAAGAAATCTAAATGTGTGACTCTTTCAATTCCAATTTCTTCCTTTCTATAATATAAAATATGAGCTCCAAAACCACAATCCTAAAGTGAGGAATAGAAGACTTACATCCATTCCAATATTTTTTAGGTGTAATGTTCCTAATAACCCTAGCAGGAATGTGCATTAATATATATGATGCAAAATCCACTTTCTCTACCTACAATTTGAAATCCAACCCTTATATTGAAAGGTATACAATTTAGTGTGCAATTTTGTTATTGATGGGATGCAATAAGCTCCTTTATTTTGTAATCTTTTAAAGTACACCTGCCTGGTCTTTACTCTTGGCTTTTATTTAATGGTAAATCAAACTGCATTGGAGGTGCACTTACAACATTGAAAACATAATGGTTTAAAAGAAAGCAGGAGCACATTTCAGTCAGCCATAGCAGGAAAAAAATTAAACCAATGACAGAGAGCACCAGACAAACAAATGCCATTCCAGTGAGTCAATGGTGTTGCATTGTAGCATTGAAAACATAATTGTTTAAAAAATAGAAGCACTTTTCAATCAGCCATAGCAAGAAAGAAATTAAACCAATGACAGAGTGCCAAACAAACGGATGACATTCCAGTCAGTCAATGGTAAGAACATAAATTATAAATCAAAATTCCACATCGCCTGAGAGATTTGAACTCTCGCGGAGAAACCCCTGATTTTATCTTTCTAGGTATATAGATATAATAGGTTCAATTTTAATTTTTCCTTAATCCAGTCAATGGCCACCTTTGAAGCTCCAACCACCATTATCTTTTTTATGGATAATCTAGAAGAAAAGTGTAAGAAAACCCATAATCCCAATATTTTTTCTTTCATATTGTTTCCTTTACGACCAGCAAAATGAACTATGAATAAGTGATCTGAACTAATTTTAGGGAAAATACCAATGCCACAAAAATCATCAATAGCTACACCATCAAAAATCCCTATTGGAGTATCATCAAAGAAGACTGGATTGAGAATGTATTCCATTTTTTCAACTTCGCAAGCCCTAGTGAGTTTTTTAATTGAAAGAAAGATTTATGTGACTATACTGGAATCTTGTCTGTGCCAATTCTCAAATAATAATTTATTTATGTACTTCCAAATGCCCCAAATCACCAGAAAGAGAATATGTCGCATCTTTGGGTATTGAGTGAACCAAAGTAACATATTATCTTCTAAAGAAGAACATCTCCAAGATTCGATAATCTTTAGATAACTTAGGACATCTTTCCAAATGGATTGAGAAGTTTCATAGTGCACAAAAATATGTGTTGTCCTCTCTTCATCTCTGAGACAGAGACTACATATCGAAGGTCCAATTCCACCCCTTCTCCTATAATTTGCACCAGTAACAATACAGTCTTTCAAACATAACCACGTAAAACAAATAATTTTACCTGGGATACTTGATTTCCAAATAACCTTATACCAATATCCATTTTCTTCCAAGAGGTTAATAAAATAAATTGATTGATATGCTAAATTAGCAGTTGCAGAACCCATAGCTTTGTTTCAAGACCAAAATATCTTATCACTCAAATTATTAAGAGAGATTCCACTAGTCCACAACATTAAAATAAAGTTTCTCCATTATGTAGCCATCTCCCCTGAAAGACCAAGGTGATTAGCCTCAAGCCATCCTTGTTTAGTACCAACATCATATGGGAAAGCCAGTTGTGCTAAAGAGAAGATATGCAAATTGTTAAGATGTTGAATTAAAGGACCCGAGAGTCTGAAAGATGCATTACCTCTGATGAAAGGATCTAACCCAAGAATAACCTATTTATAACATCCAATCAACCAAGCCATCCATTGCTTAATAATAGGCATAGAATCCATGAAAATTTTCCAGATAATAGAAGCTACTGGGAACTTATAATCATCTTTGCGCAACCAAGAGGTCAGGTCGATACCTTTAAGATATTTCTTTTTTAGTATCGAATTCCACAATCCTTTACCTAATATACCTCTCCAACATGACTTGGCAGCCAAGGACTGGGCAAACCAATATAAATTATGAATACCCTATCCACCATTTTTCTTTGGCCTAGTGACGTTTTTCCATTTAGTTAATTGGAAGCCTGTATTTTTTCTAGCTCCTCTCCATATGAAATTAACAATGAGGTGTTGGATCCTATGGAGGATGGAGGAAGCAATATTGACTAGACTAAGCCAGTACACAGGGAGTCTTTGTAACCTATATTTTTCTAAAATAAGCCTGCCTCGTAGAGAGAGCCAACAGAAGGACCAATTTCCAATCTTCTTCTCAACCTTTTGAATCATCCATTTCCAATCTGCCACCCTACAGTTGTTAGGTTTTAAATAAAATCTCAGGTATTTCATACCTTTTTCAATAGTAATAAAATGTATATTGAATGCTACCTGCAACCTTTTCTCTAGACTGGGATCTATATTTTTTGCAAGGAAGCATGACTTATTGAAATTAGCATCCATACCAGAGGCAAGACAAAGATTTGTTAAAATAGATTGAAACACCATCCAATCCTTGAATTTTCCATTTCCTAAAATGAGAACATCGTCAACAAAGAAAAGATGTGATATTATAGTCTTAGAAGCAACTTTGAGGCCATGAAAATACCCTACTTCCACAACCTTTTTCAATAATCTACTAAAACACTGGACAAACAAAAGGAACAACAAAAGGGAGAGAGGGCATCCATGTCATAAACCTCGATACCTCTTAAAGAATTCAATAGGGGAGCTATTTATTAAAAATGCCATGTTAACATAAGTTACACAAGCCATAATCCATTGGGTAACCTCATATGCCTAGCTCACTTTGTCATATGCCTTCTTTAAGTCCAACTTAAGAATAATTGAGCGTAACTTCTTAGACTTAACAGTGTGTAAACACTCTTGAGTTAACCCCACAATATCATAGATCAATCTATCTTTAAGGAATCCAATGTTCGAGGGAGATACTTGATGCGAATTTGTCTTTCTGCTAGGAAGCAATGATTTTAGAGATAAATTTATATACAAAGTTATAGAGGGCTATAGGCCTAAAATCATGAAAGGATTTAGGTTTTCTCACCTTGGGGATAAGGGAAAAGAAGGAAATATTGAGAGCTCCAGGTATATGACCTATACATCTAGATTCCTCAACTGGCCTGTGAAGATCCTCCCTGATAATGTCAAAGAAATCCTAAAAGAGTTCATGTGTCCACCCATCCGGTCCCTCCCCAATAATGTCAAAGAAAGCCTAAAAGATTTCCTGTGTCCACTTATCCGGGCCAGTGCTTTTATCCTTTGTAATTCTACACTGCAACATTGTTATACCAATATTTTAATATTCAAATTAGAACCTAAATTCATACTTAACACACTAATAAATAAATCTACATGGAGCTTACAAAATTACAAAACCTTAGATTATTTATGAACTAAGCTTTCAATTACGACTAATTGGTTATACCGGGGCCTAAGAAGTCCCTCAGGATTAAATAAGTCTAGGAGGGAAGTAAACCTTGTTTCTGGGCATTATTGCAACTCCATGTGACCGAAGTGCCAATTGCAAGGAGGGGCCCCATGAGGTCCGAATCAAGGTCAAGGAGGGCCCCCATCAAGGTCAAGGTCAAGGAGGGGCCCCTTGATGGGATCAAGGGGCCCCTCCTTGACCTTGACCTTAACCTTGACCTTTATTGAGACCTCATGGGGCCCCTCCTCACCCTCTTCCCCCTCCATACCCTCTGAGTCTTCCCCCTCCATACCCTCCAGCCTTGCCCCCTCCTCACCCTCTGCCCCCTCCATACCCTCTGGGTCTACCCCCTCCAGACCCTCCGAGTCTTCCCCCTCCTTATCCTCCGAGTCTCCCATTGGCCATTTCTCGCCCCCTTGGGGGACCCTGCCCTTGCCCCTTCCCAACACCTTGCAGGTGCTTTCCTGGCCCCTTGGGGCCCCACTGGAAGCCTTGGGCTTCCTTGGCTGAACATTCATTTATATGCAAAGCGCATCTATGCTCCTCTTTCTTAGAGGATTGAACCTCCTTACCCTGGGCTCTTACCCCAAGGTCCTTACCTTTGAGGGGGCTTCATTTTTTGACCCCTCACTCCACGTGGGTGTACCTTCTTTGACTTTAAACTAAAAATTTACTTTCTACTATGTGTTAACTAATGTCATGAGTGCATGACTAACACTATTCAAAAGGAATGTTGGCACACACATGCCATTTTGTCAAATGTGGTGGACTCTTTATCCCTTTCAACTAGATTTTATAATAATGTATTGAAATTGTAGCATATTTAATAATAATAATAATAATTATTATTATTATTATTTAATATTAGGGTCTTCAAGATAGACATTAAATTGGTGTATGAGAGACCCCTGTTTATAGGACAACCAAATGGTGGATACTATAGAATACAATTTTATTTATTTATATTATATATTATATCAATGTATATCCATCTTAACGATTTATTAAGTGTGGAGAGGGATCAAATTTCAAGGTGCAAACCCTTAAAATGGATCGAGGTTAATATAATATATGATAGATATAAAAAATTGCATACTATATATAAAATTATACATTTATATAATAATATATAATATGTATTTTTAATAAACTTTGAGGAGGGTGGGTGTTTATTCCAAGTTGAGTTTAAAGAGCGCAATGTTGGGATATTGGGTTAATCTTGACTTGGTCATATAGTAGTTAAGATAACATTGATTTGGTCATTGATGGGTTTACCGTCATTGGTTTATGAGCACATGGTATTGGGTAACCCATGGTATTTGCTCATGGTATTACATATAATGAAACCTATTTAATGGCTTGAGATACTAGATTGCAATATGCCTTGTGTTTGCTCTTAGAATCAAGCTTTTCCAGTGTAGTCTTGAGAGCATGGTGTAACCAAACTTAGGCTAAGAAAGAATGAGAGCTTGCTGCTCATTACTCTTACGAACTTAGTTTGGAGTGTGAGATTTTTCTGCAGAAAGGATTATCCCAAATAAATCTTGTTGTCTATGATTTGTTTTGTATTTCATTTATTTTTGCAGAAAGGATTATCCCAAATAAAGATTGTTAGCTAGCCTGTTGGGGAACACAATAGTACTTTAGTCATGGTGAGATAACCTAGGATTTAGGTCTAGAATGAAACCTCTTCCTGTTGAAAAATCTTGTGGGGTTGCAATCGTAATGTATCTCATAGTCTCATCCGTTTAGCCAAGATCTTTCGAACCATAACAGTAGCTAGGATTTACAGCCTGTGTTTGAAATATCTATGGTCAAAATATTTTTGGCTCTATTGGACTCTTGAAGCTAGCGAAGACTTCTTGTGAGTAGAAAATAACATTGTCCCCCTTATCATCAGACCCCAGCCCCATTCCCAAGCTTATTTTCCCTTCGTGTAATCCTATTTCGGTTGAGGTTTGTCTTCCCTAATTCATTAGGGGCTGAGTAATTAATAATGCATTTTGAGAGAAATGGATGGTTCTATTTAATGTTTTTTTCCGTCATCAATACACTGGTTTTGATTTATATGGTTAACATTTATGGAATGCATTTTAGATATTTCACGTACCATCCCGAGTCACTGAAAATGTTTTCCATTTTCTCTCATCTCCGCAGGTAGACTCGGAGTTCAAAGTTAACCAGAATGCCAAGTACCGATTCATGTCCAAGCTTCCCTCACACCATGCCTTTTAAAAACATAGTTAATTAATTTATATCAATATTTTCATTTCTTCTCACTTACATTCGATGTGATAAATTATGAAGCAAGAAATGCAGAGAGAAAGAAAACAGTATATTGGAATGTATGAAGAAGAGAAGTGAAGTACAATGCAATGGGAGATGGTTGAGCTAAATAGGCTCAAGCAAATCAAGAATAGAAAGTACAGATGGTCAGGACAGCTGGCAGTGTACAGTCAGACTGTTGAGGTTACATTATATTTAACACTCCCTCTTAAACTCAACAGTTACAAACATCAGCACTGATTATGCCTAAGTTTTGTCTCTGAAAATCAAAAACCGATTTTCCTAGTGGCTTTGTAAAGATATCAGCAAGCTGATCTCGAGAACCATAGAATTGTAGTGCAATATCACCATTATTGACTATCTTGTGTATGAAATGAAAACGAGTGTCAATGTGTTTGCTTTTCTTGTGAAACACATGATTTTTGGATAGAGCAATTGCTGAAGTATTGTCACAGAAAATAGGAGTTGGATCCTTTTTTGTATATGACATATCTTTCAATATTCTTCTCAGCCACATAGCTTGACAGGAAGCTGAGGTAGCAGCAACATACTCTGCCTCTGCAGAAGATATTGAAACAATTGGCTTCTTCTTTGATGCCCATGAGATTAGGTTCATGCCCACTTGAAAAACATGTCTAGATGTGATTTTCCTGTCATCTAGATTGCCTGCAAAATCACTGTCTTTGTAACCAGAAAGTTGATTACTATCAGATTTAGTGTACCATAAGCCCAAATTGAGAGTACTTGCAACATATCTCAAAATTCATTTCGCCATTTTCCAATGAGAATCTTTGGGTGATTCCATGAATCTGGAAACAAGGCTGGCTGCATACATAATGCCAGGCCTAGTTGTTGTAAGATACAACAAACTGCCTACTAAACTTTTGTACAGGGTAGACTCCATTGTAGGACCTTCATCATTCTTGCTCAATTTTGTGCCTAGTGGTATGGGGGTTTCTACTGGATTGCATTCTTCCATGCGAAATATTTTCAGGATGTCTACTGCATACTTGTGCTGGCAGACAAAAATGCCTTTGGCTGATTGATGAACCTCAATCCCTAAAATATATTTCATTATGCCAAGATCTATCATCTCAAACTTAGATTGCATGGCATGTTTAAAATTTGTTAACTCGAGATTTCCTGTATAGATCATGTCATCAACATATAAACATACAATTAAAATTTTATCGTGCTGATCTGTTTTGGTGTAAAGAGTTGGCTCATTTTGACTTCTGCTGAAACCACTTTTGATCAGATAAGTGTCAATTCTGCTGTACCAAGCTCTTGGAGCTTGCTTTAAGCCATACAATTCTTTCTTCAACCGATATACTTTGGTTGGGTGCTCTTGGACTTCAAATGCAGGTGGTTGATCGACATAAACTTCTTCTTCTAAGAAACCATTCAAGAATGCTGACTTGACATCCATCTAGTATACTTGCCATTTGTGTTGGGCTATTATGGCCAATAGAGTCCTTACAGTGTCTAATATTGCTACTGGAGCAAAAGTTTCACCATAATCAGTACCAGGTTGTTGTGAGAATCCTTTGGAAACAAGTCTTGCCTTTTGTTTTTCGATCTGCCCTTTTTCATTGAGTTTAGTTTTGTAAACCCACTTGACACCAATACTCTTATTATGTCTTGGCAAATCAACAAGATCCCATGTCTTGTTCTTCTCATTGGAGTCAATTTATTGGTTCATGGATTGAACCCAATGTGGCTCCTTAGTTGTTTCCTTAAAGGATGTAGCTTGACATGACATTAAAGCAAAAAGGTTGTGTTGTTCAAAGTCATCCAACTGCTGATGGATTTCTCTCAAACTTCGAGTTCTCTGATTATGTGTTTCATAGAATGATTCTCTGGTGGAAGTTGAGTTATCCTAAGAATTTTCAGGTTGTCTTTGTACCTGTAGTCGTGGAAGAATAGTTTGAGGTACTAGCTATTCTGAATTTTCTGTGTTTCCAGAACTTGGCAGCAATGGATTTTGACTGTCCATCTGCTGATTTTCTGAATCATTCCAGAATTGATTTTCCAGAAATCTTACATTTTTGCTGAGAATTAGTTTCTTGGTGATTGGATTGTAAATTCTGTAAGCTTTAGATGTTTCACTATATCCAATGAAAATACATTTCTCACTTTTGTCATCAAGTTTATTCCTTAATTCAGAAGGTATGTGAGCATATGTTATGCATCCAAATGTCCTTAGATGCGCTACATTGAGCTTTGTCCCACTCCATGCTTCTTGAGGGACTTTTAGCTTTAGTTTGGTGGTTGGAGATCTATTCAGGAGATAAACTGAGCATGCTACTGCTTCAGCCCAAAACCTATTTGACAAACTTTTCTCTTTAAGAAGTGTTCTTTCCATATTCATTATTGTCTGATTTTTCCTTTCAGCCACTCCATTCTATTGTGGAGTATATTTGGCTATTGTTTGCATGATAATTCCTTGTGATTTGCAGAAATTTGCAAATTCTCTGGAGTTGTATTCTCCTCCTCCATCTGACCTGAGTGCTTTGATATATTTGCCACTCTGTTTTTCAGCTTCTGCCTTGAATTCTTTGAATTTTGCAAATGTTTCAGACTTGTGTCTGAGAAAATAGATCCATATTTTTCTACTGAAATCATCAATAAACGTTAGAAAGTAAAAGATACCACCTATTGACTCTGTTTTCATTGGTCCACATAGGTTAGTGTGAACAAGTTCAAGATGTTGTTTGGCTTGATTTGATGACTGTGGAAAACTAGTTCTCTTATGTTTTCCAAGTATGCAAGACTCACATGGGGGAATTTGCTCTTTAAAGATAGGAAGTCCTTTGACCATGGAGTTATTCTAAAGAAGACTTAGACTCTGAAATGGTATATGTCCAAATCTTGTATGCCAAACCATTGTTTCATTCAGGGTGGATGCACTCTGTGCATATGGTTGACTCAGATTTGCAGTTCTGAGGGTAAGGGGAAACATCCAATTCGGAGTCATGTGGATTTCAGAAATCAATTTTCTACTTGGGATTTTGTCATATATATTACAAGATGTTCCCTCAAAAAGTACCTTATAGCCATGTTCAATGAGATGTCCTACACTTAGCAAATTATGTTTCAAATCTGGAACATGATAGACATTGTATATGTCTTTCTTGAAATTCTATTTAGTAAGAATAGGAACAGTTCCTTTCCCTTGAACTTTGACTAAATAATCGTTTCCAAGTGTAATATTAGATGAGATTGAAGAATCAATGCATGAAAGTAATTCTTTGTTACCTGTCATGTGATTGTTGCATCCACTGTCCAGCAACTAGAGATCTTTAGGTTGTTGTTCAGTCTTGTGACACGAAAGAAACATACCTCCTGAGTTTTCTCCCGTGTGATTTGACACATGTGCTCTGCCTGAGAGTTGATATGCTTGCTTCTTCCTGCATTCAGATTCATAGTGCCCATACTTTTTGCAGTAATAGCATTGAATGCTTGATTTCTCATTTGATCTTCTCCCTCTGCCTCTTTGAGGCTGGAAATTCTGATGTTGATTTTGTTGCTAATGTCTTTGACCTTGGAAATTTTGATTCGGATATTGTTGTCTGTTGCCTCCACTGGAGTGAGGGTTAATTTGATTGCTCCCTCTTCCTTGGTGACCTCTGATTCTTCCTCTACCTCTCTCTCTGCTGAAGGAAAATTGAGTTTTGAAATCACTGGAGATTGACTCATCTATGAGATGCAGTCTAGTCTCATGTGTCACCAGAGAACCAATTAGTTCATCTGTTGTAAAACTTGATAGATCCTTCGATTCAAGGATTGTTGTTACAACCATTTCGAATTTCTTTGGTAAACTTCTGAGGATTTTCTCAACAATTCGTTGATCAGTGATGGTTTCACCAGTCAGTCTGATCTGGTTCACGATGCCCATGACTATGGTCATGAACTGATCCACATTTTTGGACTCTGTCATCCTTAGAGTCTCGAATTGCATCCACAAGGTCTGCAGTTTAACTATTTTGACCCTGTCATTTCCTTGGTAGGAAGATTTAAGGATGTCCCAGGCCTGTTTTGAAGTACTAGCGCCTGTGATTTTTGAGAAAATTGAATCATCCACAGAATTTTGAATCCAGAATTTAGCTTTATTTTCTCTATTTCTTTGAGTTGCCTGAGCAATTTTCTGCTGATTTGTCATGGAAGACAGGTCTGCTAGATCTGGTTCCACATATCCATGATCCACTGGATCCCAACACTCTTGTGCTTGCAAGAAAGATCTCATCCGAAGAGACCAGAACTCATAGTTCTTTCCAAGAAGAATCGGACCCTGTGTTGGTCCTAAATTGCTAGACGACGCCATCTTTTAAAAAATTTTGAAGAAAAAACAGAGGGAAATTTTGTATTTACCTTTTTATTTTGCTTAAACCCTGGTCTGCTGATAGCTTGCAGGAATTTTAGAACATTGTGTTGCAAGATTTGGCGAGTGTCGACGTCGTGAGTTTCTGGCTTCGCGAGATTTGACCTCGGGACTATGTTAGACAAGTCCTCTGAACACTTCAACTTCCAAATGCCGATGAGAGATTATCGGCCTTGAATTGGCCCTTAGTCTCTGTTCTATGTGACCACGTGATTTAATTTTAAATCTCCTCTGGCTTTTCCGATTCTTTGTCGTTCAATTTGCCGAAATGCGAAATTTTCCCTTTGGACAAATCAATGGTCCAGATCTACTGATGATCTGACGGTCCAGATCTTATGACCATAACTCATAAGACCGCAGTCAAACCTCTTATCGGGATTCGGGGTTTCGAGAGTCGAAATGTATTGGACTTCTTGTCCATGGAATGCCCGATTTCTCGATCCTCGATTTCATGATGGATGACCTTTCCTTTTGGAAAATTTTCGATTGCTTTGATCTCTGCCACGCGTCCTAACAGATGGATGGCTCAAGTCTACTTCAGGGGTTTCACCGTGGAGATTCCTGATCCCTCATTTTGATGATATGACATCAGCTGGGCCCCATAACAGAGCTTTCCTCCTTTCGGGATTTCAGATTTCATAATTCCAAAATTCTCGTGCTTCTTGTCCTCAGGATTCGTGAAACGTCGAATCCCGATATGTCAATGGCCCTTTTCTTTCAGGACTTTTCCAGAGCCCTCGGATTTACGCCATGC
>JASDQU010029878.1:11954-28895 GCA_032191745.1 Picea mariana | reverse complement strand
CAAGATCTTATCACGATTTCACAACTTCACGGGCCTTCGTCATGCCTGATCAACGGTCCACGATCTCGTTGATTCGACAATCCAGATCTTTTCATGATCTCACATATCGCAAGTTCCCACACCATGCTCTGTTGACTCCTCCAATGTGCAAGTCATCGAAATTCCAATCGCTTGCCACGTGTCCTATGACTCCAACGGTCAGGATTTTTATCGCAATTTTGCATATTGCGAGTTTGAACCTCTTTCCTTTGGATTTCTCGATTTGCGAAACTCTGAAACGAAACCTTTGTCGTGTTTTGACTGTTTTCCTCCTTCTGATCTTACACTGCTGATCTTTCCATTATTGCTACGCTAATGATCATGCTGATCTTTGCCATCTGATCATGTTGATCTTTGCCATCAATGACAAACACGCATACTCTGCCTCTATCTAAAAACATGCCAACAACAGGTTGGTTCCATTGCAGTTGGAGGAAGAATACAAAAAATGCAACTTGTGCAATACAGAAAGAAGTTTTGTTGGTGGACTTTAGTAGCCTTCTTTCAGCGGATTGAAGTAGTTCGAGAAACAAAGGTCCTTTTTCCAACTATATTTTTTATCAGAACCCTATGTAGACTCGAGGACTAGCTCTCCGCACATCCACCTTCCAAAGAGTTGCAATATCCCTACTTTACAGGATCAAAATATTTTAAAGGTCGAGATTTAGTCTAAGAATCAAGTCTTTTCCTTAAAAGACTAGATGTTTGGATTGTAATGCAATGAATGCAATATAACATATTTCCTATGTATTAGCCAAGAATCAAGACTAAATCATAATCTTATCTAAATTATAGGATCTATTGTAACCAATTATGGGCATAAAAGGAAGATTTGCTAACAGAGTTAAGGGTTCGAGTGGTGGAGATCAAAAATACTGTGTCTCTTATTGTAACGCTTGGGACCTATTACATTTTACACTTAATGGAAAAGGATATTTGATGGTTAGACTATATCTTCTTGTCTTTTATTCTTTCTTATCTTACTTAAATGCATGTGTATCTTTGCAAAGAATCTGATATATCTTGTTTATGTTTGAAAGCCAATAAATATTTTGTTGATTGCTTGCTCATTACAAGATTTGTGTTTAAGTACTTCATTCTTGTTTCTAAAGAATATTTAGGATCGAGAATTTCCTTTGTGAGTTAACAAATTGGGAACTTGCAATTTTATTTCCTTTCATGTTAAACTTCCTTATCTAGCTCGTCAGATTGAATACCATTGACTAAGTAAGTGTGATTGGAAATTATTTTTGTAATCAGAAATTGAAATTGCCTATTTCATTTACTACTTGACCTATAAACAAATCTAAAATCCAAAATAAACCTACAAACATAAAACCATTGCAGTAACTGAGGTGCCCTAGCTTGCCCCTTAGCAGTCAAGGACAACTTTAGGGACTAACATGAACCAAGGATACACAATGACTAATAAATATGTGTTTGGAATTAGTGTTTTTCCATTTGACGGTGCCCAATGCTTCCATGTTGTGAGAGTCAAAGGTGTATATAATCTGTCATACCAAGTTTTACATGGGAAGCATGTGGAAACCATGCTCCTGGAAGATGAGACTTGTCCGGCAACAAATGACTGGAATGCCTTGCCAACATCCTCTGCTGACATGAAACCAAGGTCTTCCATACTCATTTTGAACCCTGAATATGACCCCACTTTATCCAGAGGATACTTCGATGGTGCCTCATAGGGTGAGAAATGTGCATATCGATTGATTTCAGTCCTATCTCTATTTGGCACTAAGACTATAGGACTCCCACAAGGGAAAGAAATCAGTCTGATCTTTCCAGCGTCCAAAAGCTCTTGTATTTGGTGGTAAATTCCATCATTCTCCCATAAGGATCTGTTAGGGCCTCATGGTTGTAGGTTGTGTGCATGTATCGCTTGGACCATATTCTTTCAGAGTGTTGGGAGGAGAGACGAAATGAGACATACCATGGCCCGCTCTTTATTTTTCATATTCCCCCACATAAAGACGATCTCCTTCCCAGGCCCACACCATCTTGCTCCACTTTTGGACATCTTAGTGCACTAGAGATGCAGATTCACAAGCAAGCTTGATACCAAGCAGTGATTACCACCTGTGAGGTTCCCAACCTCACTCGAATGGAACAATCATTCATGATTATTGGCTAGAAAAAGAGGGGGGGTGGCCCTATAAATGGATCAATGAATAGATAGAGCAGGGTCTCAGTCGATAAAGTGCAATTACTAACCTTGGGATTGTTATAGAAATATTTTCCTCACCCTATGCAATCTTACAAAGAGGGCCTTATTCCATTCCCCCATGTAGACTTACATTCCCTGATTGATAAATCCAGAGACAAAAAAAAATATTTTTCCACTTGTACGCACATTGAAAGCTATACATCACGTGTATATGATGGATGCTCCACTACAGCCCGTGTACATCGGAATTTGTGCCAAAAAATCAAAATTAAATGTCGATTTTCCATGTCACGACATGATATCTCTGATCCTTGGCCTTCCATATACTAGAAACGTTCTGACTCGGGCCTTCAGTTGCATTTTGAAGGCTATAAAGAAGTCAATTATGAGCTATGGAAAAGAAGAGAGAACTCAACTTTGAGAGCAAAGTTACTCTGGAGAAATTATTACTTCATTATTGAGTCTGCATCCCTTTGTCCTTTAAGTCTGAACACAGTGTTCAGCCCCCCAATTTCTTCCCTTATTGATGGAGAACCTCTTTGTCTCCCTTATATATGAGCTTGCCTTTTGTGGAGGATTGAAGTGGTGGAGGCCCAGTTTGAAGGAACTCAGTTTTTTGGTTCCGAACCGTGCCAACACGGAAGTCTGTAATGTTTTCACTTATGTTGATCATTTATTAATAGAAATACTCATTTCCCATCCAATTAATATCTTGCAAATATATGTGTTATGATCCATGCGCATGTTTGTTTTGTATATTAATGGATTATGCTATCTCATGTGCTAACCTATTATATCATCACTATATGCTTGCTCTGCTTGTTTGCTGAGAACTTGTTGCAGGCATAAAGCTTTGGGTCAAAGTGCTTAACGGTGGACATCATCAAACGTTTGGACGAGGTAAGCCTCTTTCTTACTTCTCTTGCACATTAGTTTATATGGCATATGCTGGAATTGAGTCGATTTCTACAGTCATACCTGTCTGTTGTGGTTCACCCTAGCCATAGAGAGATTTTCCTCGTAACAGAATTGGCGACCATACTAGGGAAGAATCTTCTTTCTTAGGGTTTGAAGTACTTTTCTCCTTAGATTTCTCTCATTTCTGTTGTGGTTCTTGTTGTATCATTGCTTGACAACTCTTGTTCACTCTAGGTATGAGTTTTCAACCTTTCTCCCTTGCTTGGCCTTGTTTCAAAGCATATACGTGCCTTTTTGCTTGACAATCGCATACACACGCAGACTGTCTCACTGCTAGCTGCGTATATATGCTATGTTTTCTCAAACAGTCGCGTACACCTTTTCCCCTTGCCTATTTGCTTGGTGTGGTGTTTGTTGGGTGGGATTTGATGCTTGTTGAGCTTTCTTAGGTCTCTATAGTGCCTATTGAGTACCTGTGGGATGACAGGAAACTCTCTTTTGGTTGAATTTTTGGGCGAATTTTTTCTCTTCATTTTTTCATTTTTATTGTCCTTGTACATTGGGTTGGGTGTTTCATTGCATGATATCCTGCTTGAGTTATCTCTCTTTTATACACAGTAGGGATATATATCAAGTTACTTTTCAATCCATGCATTTTCAGTTTCGATATATTGAAAATACAAAAACATAGACATTTTGCATTGCTTGGCATTTTTTGTCTTTTGAGTTTTTATCATTAGCTTAGTGCATACAGTGAAAGATTGCATTTTTACTTCTGAATCATAGAGTTGAATTTGAAAATTGCATCCATTTTTAGGAGTATATCATATATTAAAAGTTAAAGATAGACTTTGCATTATTTTCATCTTTAATTTCTTGCAGAGTCATAACACCATGAGTTTCATCACCATACCTTCTTGAGTAATCACGGCCATAAAATCAATGCTATAATTTAAAATTTATTAGTAACGATTTTATTTTCTAGGGTGCACAAACTAGCCTAGGATTTAGTGCCTTGGAATAGGATTTTGTGAGTAAAATTCTCCAAGGCAATTAAATCAAAATATGTGTCTGAGTAAGGGAGTTGAGAAGTCCATTGTCTAATTGGTAAGATCAGGAGGCTCCGCTCACACCGAAGTTAATCACGAGGTCACACGAAGTGGGTTGAAGGGATATCCCCCGGATACTCGCCTAGCGCCAGATATATTTCTGTGGATTTATTCATAATTGGGGATCTTGCTAGTGCCCATACCTCCGTGAGAGGCGGTGCTTTCAAGGTTTCGGGCTTTTTTACCCTACCCATACGGTGATCCGGACTTACGACTGCTCGCATGTGCATCGGTTATACAGTGNTTAGGTATCTCATAGGTTACTTGCAGGCGTTATTCTTCTAGTACCCTGGTTCAGATAGGGGTTGGATAGCACACAGCCTTTATGGAGGATTACCTCTCTGGGGGGATCTGACCGACTAGTTGTTAAGCCCACGAGGGCCCTTATAATTGATTTTTTTACCTCTGATATTTAGCGGGGAGTCTCAAGTCCCTCTTGGACAAGACATACCTTCTTTAGGGAGGGAGTCCACTCAGCCACTTTACCCCGTTTGCATGCATATTGGTCGTTTGACTTTTGGTGTGCTCTTTGCTTAATAGTTGGCCTTAGGATATATTTTTATCTTTAAAGTCTTAAGTCATCATGGAGTCGGACCAGTTGTCCCGCCGGTCCCGTCGCTTGTTACAGTTACCACTGCATTTTGTGTCCTTGCCTTCTAAAAGGTGTAGAGTCATTATACGTGGTACACACACATCCACCGTTCAAACTTGTGATTCTACAAGGATGAGTATTGAACTTGGTCTTCAGATTTTTGGGAGCCCTTCGAATCCCATACCCACTATAGTTAATGGCACACCTTCGACTCACGCAACCTCTATGGTTGTAGTTCTAGAGGCACCTATCATTACTATGGCCTAGCCTATAGTTAATACTCATGCTACCGCCTCGAACCCCTTTGGGTCTCTTGGCCACTCACAGAGCTACAATGTTCAGTCCATCCCTATGGATTCTAGTCCATTTTCTCATGGTATGCCTAACTTCATTTCGCAATTTTCGAACTCCATCCCAGCTGTTGGCCCGAATGCTAGCGCTGGACTTGGGGGCAATACACCTCCCTACACTCCTTTTTCATTTGGTGGATCTCAAATCCCTCAAATGACTCCTAATATGGGAGGTATGCATGCTTTTAACCCTGGGTCCAATCCTCCTACTTCTGGGTGGAATAGTCAACCTGGAAAACAAGCTTCGACTCAAGTTCTGTCTTACAATCCTACCTCCTCGACGCAGATTCCGACCAATACATTTGGCATGACGAATCTGCCTCTATCCTTCGGTTTCTAACATGGGGGAGGTCAGTTTCACGCTTTGGGAAACCCCCAACCTAGATCTAATCCGGCTGGGGGTAATTTCTATAACCCTCAATAGAACATTCCAGCTGGAATGATGGCCAACCAACCTTATATGAATCATCCTGGAAGAGGGCCTTATAATGCCGGATAGGGCCATGGTGTTTACTAGAACCCTGGATGGCCTCTGAATCCACAAGCACAATCTTTCCTGGGAGGATGGGGCCAGATATCAAAACCCCCTCTCCCTTTTCTGGCCACGCTTAATCTACCAGATTTGGCTAAGTTAATGAATGACCCTGTGAGTCACAATCCTACATGACCCTCGGTCCCCACCAAACTTCCTTCGGACATCCCAAAGTTCGAGGGTAAGAATGGAAAGGATCCTGGTGATCACGTCACTACCTTCCACCTTTGGTGCTCATCAAACTCTCTTAATGATGACTCTATTCATTTGAGATTATTTCAATGCACCCTTATCGGAGTTGTTGTGAAATGGTATATTGAGTTACGCAAGGGGGCATATGGGACTTTTAGTCAGTTGGTAATGGTGTTTCTTAACCAGTTCCAGTTTTCCATTCGTTATGATGCTAACTTAGAATAGTTGTCAAATTTACGCCAGGATACTGCCACTCATATCTCGGACCATATCCAAGAGTGGAGTAGACAGAAGAGGTTGATTAAGACCCCTATACCCCTGACCTTTCTTTTAGAATGATTTCTTAAGTATTTTAACACTCCTATCTTGAAGGACGTTGCTACTTCGGGGTTTACCGCTGAGGAGGAAGTGATCTTTAGGGCCCAACAGTTAGATTTGATTTATGCTCAGTCTGGGATGTTATACCATCTTCTTCCTAACGCACCTCAGTCTACTTATGACCCTAGGCAAAAGACCATACCTCATGTCGATGGCATTGTAGGTTACACCAATGTAAAGTCTGCAAACTCGGTGACAAACTAGTTGAAAGAGTCATATTTAAGCCAGTCTATGGGAGGACCAGCCTCGTTTGTGTCTTCCAATCCCACTCAGTCGGCAGATGTACACTCCGTGCAATCATCTACCAACCCAAATGGTAACCAGCAACCAAGAGGGAATAAGAAGAAAGGATGCAATAATCGTAAGAGTGGGAAAAATGGTAATAAACCCAAGGACAATAATAATAATGAGAAGATGGGTAATAATGTTGGAGAGGGAAAATGAGAAAAACGTAAGGTGAAGTTTCCCTGTAAGCTTTGCATAGATGATCACCATACCCATTTGTGCCCCAAACTTGCAGAATTTGTGAGGCTTTTAGCTCAATCGCCCGTCGTGCTGACGAATCCATTCCCACATAATCAACACTTAGCCTTGAGCTCCTCAAACGTCAAAAATGCGGTTGGTGGAGATCAAAACTAGCAGTTGCAATATGGTGACCATTTATATATCAATATGGTCGATGCAAAAATAGATGTAGCCACGCGATCTCGAGACTATAGTTCTAAACAAACTAATTCTGGTCTAGAATCTCCTCCTCCTCTGGAGATGACTTTACAGATTGAGAAACCAGAGCCACCGCCTCGTATTCTGAAAGGAGTACCTAAGCGCTCTACCCATAATCCAAATGCTAGAGTGTCCCAGAACTACTCTATTGTTGAAGACCTGGGCCAAACCCCCTGTGCGATGTTAGATTTGGAGGTACTCCAGACGTGTCCTTCACAGAGGAATGCCTTACTCTCTGCTCTAGGAGCTCTAGAACCCAGTGGCTCAAAGGTTATCAAGTTTGACATCATAGATGTTAAGCCTCGCTTTCCTTACCATGTGACTTTCCAAGTCCATGTGGAGTATTCAAAGTATACCATCAAACGTGCAGTTGTTGATGAAGGCGCTGCTACATGTGTGATGTCTCTGGCCTATTGGAAATCTATCGATTCCCCAACCCTTTCAAAGTCATCGAACATGTTGATTTCTTTTGACGGTCATTCCTTCTGCCCTCACGGTATTCTCCCCGCCTTTCCAATCCAGATAGGTGGAAAGATGGTAGAGGTGGAGGTAGAGGTAATTGATGTGCCTCTTGATTATAACCTGTTACTAGGTCGCAATTGGATGTATGCTACGATCGTCGTTGTGTCATTCGCATTTGGTATCCTTTTTTTTCCTCATGAAGGGAAGATCGTGACGATAGATCAGTTATCCTTTGCGTACTCTAGTCCTAATGCATCTCTTGGACAGTCGATCCCTATGATTGACAATTCTCAGCCGGCAACTGAGAATATCTATGTCAGAATGTATTCTTCCCTTATGGGTACTTTCAACTTCTCGACACCGAACCAACAAGTTTATGCAATGTCCAGTAGGCCCATTTCGATTGGGAGGTCCATTCATTTCCGCACATCTTATTTTTATGATCTGTGGACCCTACCTTCCCTGACTTTGTCTTGTGAAGGACAGTCGCATGTTGGGATGGCCATGCCACTATTGGCAGTAGAGATTGCATATCAAGCTATTCTCGACTCTTCCACCAATCCCGATCTTGTTCCCTCACCGATGGACGAGGAGGATCTCGTGTCTAGGCCCATGTGGGAAACCTCGTTGTCTTGTTCACATGATTTCCTCGATGGGACATTGCCTTTAGATGAAGCCATCATCGAAGCCATGAATGGTTCTGAAAAACCTTGGGATGATATGCATCATCGCTCCTATTTTCTCCCAGATCTTGAAAGAATTGAACAAGACATCTTTCAATCTACTTTGAGTGAGATAGTTGGTCACGTCGTAGTTCCACTTGATACGCATGGCATTTATGCCGAAGGAAACATTGGGAGTATTTCTCCTACCATCCAGATCGACATCTCTCGTACCCCTGGCAAGTTTGAAAATGTAAATATCGGTGTAGATTGTTCGCCAGAAGAAATCTTGATCTACACCGAGCTCTTCAAGGAATTCCAAGACATATTCGGTCCTATGAAGAGATGTCAAGGATCGACCCTCGTATTGTCGAATATGAGATTAAAAATTATTCGGATGCTAAACCTGTTCGACAACGTCTTAGAGTTGTCAACCCTCGAAAGGCCCCTGCTATTAAGGAAGAGGTGGAGAAGCTACTTAACGTTGGCTTCATCTACCCAGTTCCCTTGACCGAATGGGTATCCAAACCCGTTATTGTAGATAAGAAGCAAGGAACCATCCGTGTATGTATGGCTTTCTGTGACCTGAACAAGGTTTGTCTGGAAGACAACTTTCCCACACCTTTCATCGATCAGATTCTCGACGAGTGTGTGGGAAGCGAAGTATTTTCTTTTATGGATGGATTTTCAGGATATAATCAAATTCAAATCAAACCCAAGGATCAACACAAGACGACATTTATTTGTCCTTGGGGTACCTTTTCATACCGTAAGATGCCTTTCGGCCTTAAAAACATCGGAGCAACCTTTCAGCATGCCATGACTTTTGCTTTTCACGATCTTAAGCACTTAGTCGAAGCTTACCTTGATGATCTTGTTGTTCACTCTCGTAAGAGAACAGATCACATCATCCACCTTCGGCTTGTTTTTGAAAGATGTCATTATTATAGAATCCAGTTGAACCCTCACAAATGCATCTTTTGCATTAAGTTTGGTCATCTTTTAGATTTTCTAGTTTCTGATACTGGGATCATGGTAGATCTGCTTAAGGTTGAGGCAATACTTTGGTTGCCTCCCCCGCGCACGATTACACAACTTCAGGGTCTACAGGGGAAAGCTAACCTTCTTCGTAGGTTTATAGTGAACTATGCCACTATCACTAAAGGTTTCATGCATCTTTTGAAGAAGAACACCCCTTTTATCTGGGATGAGCGAGCCCATGAGTCTTTCCATGTTTTGAAGAAAGCTTTGGTGTCAGCGCCTCTGCTGAAGCTTCCCGACTATAGTAGAGATTACTTGCTTTATATATTCATGTCTGAAGATACGATTGGTATGGTTCTAGTTCAGGAGGATGATGAGCTCCATGAGCACGTCATCTACTATCTTAGTCTAACTTTACTTAGTCCTGAACTTAATTATAATCACGTTGAAAAGCTAGCTTTGGTTGTCGTTCACGCAGTCCAGCATCTACGTCATTATATATTACTTTGTAAGACTATGGTGATTGTTGATGTCAATCCATTTCAATACGTCCTTACCTGACGTATCATAGGGGAAAAATACAATAAATGGATTGTCACTTTACAGGAGTTTGATCTCGATTTCGCTTCCACGAAATCCAAGAAATCCCTAGTCTTTGCAGAGCTAATATTTTATTTTCCACAATTAGATGAGGACGTTATCCATGTTGATTCGTTTGTGGATGAACACATTTTTCTTATCTCGTCGTCTGACCCCTGCTATGGAGACATTGTGCTCTATCTTCAGACCTTGAATTTCCCTCAGCATCTCTCACGAGATGACCGATGGCGTATAAGGTACCAAGCTAAGAAATATACTATCGTCAGTGACACTTTGTATCGCCGAGGAATAGACGATATCTTGCATCGTTTTTTAACTCATGGAGAAGATGAGTCTGTTATGAACGATTTCCACAGTGGGGCTTGTGGTGGTCATCTATCCAGGCTTGCGACGCCCAAAAAATTTTGTGAGCCGGTTATTTCTGGCCTACTATCTTTAAGGATTGTATTGAAGTGGTTAAGAAGTGTCACCCCCATGAGGTGTTCACTCGGAAAATGCGCTCACATCCAGCCCCACTTCATCCAGTCATTACCGTCGGTCCCTTCACCAAGTGGGGGGTGGACTTCATCGATTGCAACACAATTTTGGCTGGGGGGAATCAGCACATTATCGTGGCTATCGACTACTTTACTAAGTGGGCTAAGGCCATGCCTACATTTAAATCCGATGGGAAGACTGCAACCTTATTCATATTCAATCAGATTATCACCCGGTTCGGTATCCCGAGTGATATTGTCACTGACCATGGCAGTCACTTTCAGAATGAGATGATGGAAGAAATAGCAACTAAATTGGGGTTTCGACATGGTCATTCTTCTCCTTATTATCCCTAGGAAAATGGGGAAGTAGAGGTTGTCAACAAGTCTCTCAAGACCATTTTGCAAAAAATTGTTAGTCAGAGTAAATCCGACTGGCACATCATGTTCTATCCTGCACTCTAGGCATACCGAACCTCGGTCAAGACTGCCATCAGATTTTCCCCTTTACAGTTAGTACATGGTGTGGATTCGATATTACCCATTGAATGTGAAATCCCTTCTCTTAAGTTGGCAGTCGCGCTCCTACCTGACACTTTTGATCTCGAGGGATGCCTTGTATACCTAGAGAGTCTTGATGAGCAGCGTCGAGATGCCTCTACTGCTATTGAGGTGAAAAAATGACGTGTTAAGGTCCAATATGATAAGTCTTTATGTCCTCGGTTGTATGTTGAGGGTGACTTGGTCCTCTTGTACGATCAAGCCAAAGAACCGCTGGGGTCAGGCAAGTTTAAACCCATGTGGCACGGTCCTTACATCGTGCGATGTGTTCTAGAAAAAAGGGACTATGAGTTAGAAGATTATGATGGGAATAAGTTGGTCGAGCCTACTTGAAAAGATATTACACTTAAGCCCCAGGTTTGGGAAAAACTCTCTGTATACTAATGTAATTTAGTGTATATATCTATTTTCTTTGTCGTCTTCGATTTGCTTATCGAGTTTTCATTTGGTTGATAGATGTCAATGGAGTCGTCAATCTACTTAGGATTCGCAGACGGGGCCAATCGTCACACACGGAACTTGGCTTCCACCACTTGGGTGGTTTATTCACCCGAGGGTCTACTGGTGTCTTCAGGAGGCGTATGCCTAGGGCCATCCACGAATAATGTGGCCAAATATAGCATCGTTATAGAACTTTTATGCGATGTTATCTCACATGGCATTCGTTCATTAGAAGTTCGCATGGATTCTCAGTTAGTGGTACGTTAGTTGAACGGTCGTTACCGCATACGTGATCCTACTTTACTCCGACGATTACTACGGGTACGTCTTTTAGAATGACAATTTGATTTTATTACATATTATCATATTCCTAGGAGTTCTAATCATGTATCTGATTCTTATGCTAAATTTGTTTTAGATTGGAATTTGTCACATAATTAAAAGAAAAGAAAACCATCTAATCAATGTACACATTGTAACATATAAGTAAAGTCGAAGATCCTTTTTTAGATATTTCAAAAAATATGGTGTTTGTGGTACAAAATGGAGCTAACACCCTCAATACTTATAAAACCGGTATTACAATATCCCACGACATCTACGCTTGTGGCGTCAGATGTGTGTCATGGTAGCAATCCATGGCGTTTGCAAGATGTCGAAAGAGTCGTACCCATGCCCTAGGTACAAAAACCACATGTCGAGATCCTCTACCTGGACCATGGGTATTATGTGAGTCAAACGCGATAGGTTGTCCTACACATTTTTTAAGACCCTCTCGGCCTATCCTCCCATCGCTTCGTCTCCCCAGTTCCTCCGTCAATGTTGAGGGAACCCCTCTGGCGGTCACGGACCCACGTATGTAGCACACAAAGTCTAGTCAATACTTAAACACCATCCAAAAACATTTTTTTCCTAATTATACAAAAATACAAAAAAATGAAATATGTAAAAACATTTTGACATACCTATGTCACCATAAGCGGCCCCTGGTGGAAGTGGCGTGTCTGGATCTCCTCTGAAGTTGATTCCCTTGTAGGGATAATCATCCAGAGTGATGACCTGTCACCGCCACTAGTAGAAAAAGTCCTCGTTGTAGGGTGTTGGAACCCTACCTCCTCCCTACCGCCTCATCACCTCGGTCCACCGTGCCATGGCTGGATCGCGAGGTCCTCTCGATAGAATCTCAACTCTAGGTCCCATACTTGGAACCCACTCGGAAAAAAAACTGCACAAGATCGAGGCAAACCCAAAATTTCTTTTAACCCCTTGTTTACACTCCATCAACTGGCTCTTCATATTGGCCAGTAGTGAGGTACATCAATCATACACTGTAGGTCTCACACACTGCACTACATAGAACATGAGCGGCCTCGATGCTTGGTGCAACGAGGCCGAACCTATGATCCTAGTCAAAACTAGGAAAATGATCTTCAGACTGAGGTTGTTTATTGCCTGGATAGGGACTTGACTCCCTACCTTAGGAGTCCCTTCTACACAGTGGGCGTCAATATATTCTTCTATCTTCATCCTGCCACCTACTCCTCGCGACTTGAGGTTCACAACGTCCCCTCAACATGATAGACCAGTCAGAAAGTAAATGTCCTCCACTTCAATTCTCGATGGGCAAACTCCACTTCAATTCTCAATGGTTGCCCATCGAGATTGAAGCTCTCACTATCATAGTCCTAGTAACCCACGAACATCTCCAACAACCTCACTTGGGCTCTGATTCCTTTGAGCGCCCAAAACTTATACAAACCACATCGCCTTAAGGCCATTTGGGCCCCCGGATCTCAATCTACAGCAGCATCGACCTCCTCATGCTCTCGCTCTCTCCATTCAAGAACCATCATGTCAAAGACAAATAGAATTTTGAGTTAGAACCCTTCTTTTTGATCATTTGCATGCATGTACGTGGCTTCCTTTGCACACAGTCGTGTGTAGGGCTCAATACGCGTGCCCTGTAGTTCATACAAGAGCGTATACCTAGTCATACACATGATCTAACCAAAGTCAGCCCACGTACACCGAAATATATGCTTTGCGCTTTAAATAACTAAAAATTTAAGAACTAATTCAAAATTTTAAACCACTGAATTTGAAGAGGAAGAGAACAAGAATTACCTGATCCAGACGGCTCGTGATTTTGTTGACGGATGCTCCCACAATCATCGTTTGAATCTTGGAGGAATTTTGGTCCAATTTGCATTAGTTGGGTAAAAAATCAAAATGGTATAGTAATTTTTTATTTTATTACTATTTATAAATCATTTTTACCCACTTTATATAGTTTAAACCATTTTTTGCACCTAATGGACTAATACAAAATTGGATCGAGTTGGTTTTTGCAGTTTTAACCTAGGATTCTTGCAGATTTTAGTACTTTGTCGACAGTTTGTCACTCTGGGCAGGTACGTTCATTACCCAACATATAGGATAGGTATCCATTCTGCTATGAATTTTTCGCATTATCCTATAATTGTTGCTCTTTATGCCCTAGGTATGAACCCATTTGTTGCGACACACAACCTTCCATCTGCTATAAAGTCATGTCATTTTCAAGTGGTAGAGACTTACCAAACATGGGTGCCCTAGTTAGATCCCCTATTGCATTTGGTGTCCATGCAGAGATTTTTTCATAGGACTGGGAGTCCCTCACAACTTGTACTTGAATTTATGTTGAGCCTCATTTCTCATTCATAAACATGTGACCTTATAACCCGTGGACTCCCAAAAGGAGTTTAATTTAAGCTATTTTCCATCTCGTCTTTAAAAAAGCGAAAAGATTGTTGAGTGATATGTCCCTTTCACAGTCGTTAAATCGGATTTGAAAGATCATGAGTCTTAGTTAAGATCTTTTCTGACTCATTATCAAAAAGTGAAAATATCGCCAAGTGAACTTGTATTTTTCACACTCATAAATTGGTTTTGAAGAGACGTCTACTTGGCACAAGTTTATCCCTTTTTCACACCAAGTAGACTAAAAGACATAAAAAAGGACATTTTTTGGCATTAAGTTGTGATTGCATCTCATACCCCTTCTTGCAGTATCAAGCCTATAGCCGTTTCTCGCTTTGCGTTATAAACCGTTTGCCTCAGCAGTTTTGCATCCTCAACCAAGCAGAGCCTTGTTTATATCCTTCGCAATTTGACACCCCATACCTAGGAGGAAACATTCCCTTGAGTGTCCATCTCCCGCATGCACTTCCCTGNAGAGCACAAAGTGATTTGAGTCCATTCATCATAATTTTGGGTTTAGCATGGCCTTAGGAAGCTGAGCTCATTACAGAGTCTTCTCTATCGACTGGTTACTCTTCCAGTCCCTACAGGGAACTTCATTGATGCCTCCTGCATCTCATGATTTTATCATTGAGTCTATGCTGCCAGGGTCCACCATATGTCTCTTGCTCTTGTTCAAAGGAAGTCTATCAACCTGTGTTGGCCACTCCTCAGAACTCTTGACTTTGCATGACGTCCATACCCTCAGTTTGTCTCATAATCACATGATACTTTAGTCCTATCATGCACCCTGGCCCTACTTCCATCATTGGTAGGTAACCTTGAACCCAGCAGTCGACATTTCATCATTGGTCGTTGACTGGGTGGTTTCCCTTGTGTTCGATGGTAAGACATCTATTCACACATTGGGATTCATGTAGTGTCTTGGATGCCATTAGCCTTATTAGTGGTCTCCTTGCCTTTGTCAGTAGTTTGTCATCATTGGCTACTATTCAAAGGGTCTTTTTCGTGTACCGCTTGCACTTGGGACACGTGAAATATGCATAGGGTCGTTGGTTCATGAAGTTGTTCTTCGTCTGATTTCCACCAAATCATAAAGCTCCTGCTTTGTACCTCATGTTGACTGATGAGGGTTGCCTTAATGCTCTCCTTTCAGTGGGTCTCTTTCCATCGACATCAGCCCATTTATTTTGGAAATGAGGCCTAGAGTTTTATGAGTACCTTGAGGCTTGCAGTCATTAGTGGCAGGCTCTCTCACCATTAACAGTTGGGAATACATCAATGTCTCCTGATCGATGGATTCTTCAGGTGTTCGACATCGACTCCTTTATTCACACTTGTAAGCATGTACTTGGTGCCTTGATATCTACTTTCATTATTGGTAGGCTGTCTCGTGTTTGTTAACGGTATACATCAGTGACCGGTAATCAAACGATGTCTCATTGTGTTTGACCTCAACTCCTTTATTCACATAATGTAGACTTGCACCTTTGACGGATTGTGTAGAAGACTTGAAGACATCACTATGTGGCTGCAACTTTCCTGAGTTGTTGCCTCCTTTTCATTTGGACCAGTACCTATACGACTTCAGTGATCATGGGAGAACAGATTGTACTCCATGGTATACAGATATCTTCAGTTTGGTTTTGAGACTGGTTCTACTGGGCCTTGTTCGTGACTATGATAGCTTTTTGGCATGTAACCGCATTTGTATTTGCCTATTCATGGCCATGGACACTTGTTTGGTATATTTTTCACATGGATCTGTAATGTATTTTGGCAGCCATGTATGCAAAGTCGGTACAGTATGTAATGAGTTGGTCCAGCTGGTTCTCTACCACTCCACTTATGATTTATTTATAATGTATTTCGGCCATCGTAGATTCTCCTCTGATCTCGCACATTAGGGGGCATTTTTTATAGCAAGATTTTCCTCGCCCTATGCAATCTTGCAGAGAGGGCCTTATTCCATTCCCCCATGCAGACTTACTTTCCCTGATTGATAAATCCAGAGACAAAAAAAATTATTTTTCCACTTGTACGCACATTGAAAGCTATACAGCAAGCGTATATGCTCGCTTCTCCACTACAGCCTGCGTACATCGGGATTTCTGCCAGAAAATCAAAATTAAATGTCGAGTTTCCATTTCACGACAAGAGATCTCTAATCCTTGGCCTTCCATATACTGGAAACATTTCGACTCAGCCCTTCAGTTGCATTTTGAAGGCTATAAAGAAGTCAATTCTGAGCTATGGAAAAGAAGAGAGAATTCAACTTTGAGAGCAAAGTTACTCTAGAGAAATTATTACTTCATTATTGAGTCTTCATCCCTTTGTCCTTTAAGTCTGAACACAGTGTTCAACCCCCCAAGATCTTCTCTTATTGATGGAGAACCTCTTTGTCTCCCTTATATGAGCTTGCCTTTGGTGGAGGATTGAAGTGGTGGAGGCCCAGTTAGAAGGAACTTGGTTTCTTGGTTCTGAACCGTGCCGACACGGAAGTCTATAATGTTTTCACTTTTGTTGATCATTTATGAATAGAAATACTCATTTCCCATCCAATTGATATCTTGCAAATATATGTGTTATGATCCATGGGCATGTTTCTTTTGTATATTAATGGATTATGCTATCTCATGTGCTAACCTGTTATATCATCACTATATGCTTGCTCTGCTTGTTTGTTGAGAACTTGTTGCAGGTATAAAGCTTTGGGTCAAAATGCTCAACAGTGGACATCATCAAACATTTGGACGAGGTAAGCCTCTTTCTTAGTTCTCTTGCACATTAGTTTATATAGCATATGCTGGAATTGAGTCGAATTCTATAGTCATACCTATCTGTTGTGGTTCACCCTAGCCATAGAGAGATTTTCCTTGTAGCAGGGAGATTTGGATTGAGAAAAGCAAGCCGGCTTTGAAAGGATTTATTTGATAAGGATTTTGATTTGTATCATATTTGGAAATTATCTCATAAGATAAGGAAGGGGTTATCTTTTCAAGAG
>JASDQU010029877.1:16617-28832 GCA_032191745.1 Picea mariana | reverse complement strand
ACTGAGTTGCTCACAAGGGTTTGTACAAAAAAACCCCCAAAATGAATGCTCAAGAGCAATAGCAAATGCTAATCCAAAACCCGAATGAGTAATAGGTGCACCCCAACCTCTTACTTATACTTTTCCTTCTAATTCTCTGTTGAGTTAGGTTAACTCCCAGGGTTAATCTTCTATTATTCTGTTGAGTTATATTTTACTCCTTTATCCTTTTCCTTTCTTAAGTCAACTTAAAAATATAACTTTTATCTTCTTGACTTTCCCCCCCCTCAGTGTGAGACTATGACCTAGTGGGGGTGCCCAGGCCACTGAGTCTCCTCATCACCTCTCTAAGAGGTGGGGGACATTACAATGGCACAAAAGAAGATTGTGAAAGGAATGTGCACAAGAAGATCAACAACAAAAATCCATCAAGAAGTGCATAGAAGTGACTGAGTTTTCCAGAAGTGCATGTAGAAAAAGGGATGATCTATGACAGAGTTCAGAAGTGAAGTATGTTGGAAACTGATTTCCCTATGGATCGGAAGATGTTGGTACTGCAGTGTGATAAAGGATAGGTAACAACTACATAATTCTTTGAGTTAGTGCGAAGAACAACACAGTGAAGTATGATAAGACAAAGTTGGTTTGATAAGCGACTGATTAGACTGCGACATAATCAATAGAAGCTCAATAGTCAAGTAAGAGAGTCACTAAAGCATGCTCTTAGTCTTTTGAAGTGATTGGGTGAGTGCCTTGCAATGAAATTCTGACAAATTGAAGACTTGAAGTCTTTCTCTCTCACTCTATCTACGTCATGGGTGCTTTGCAAACTAGAATGTAAGTGTTGCAGGAGATGCTCTGATGATTTGGAGATTAGTCATAGGAAGATTCGGTCCGTTTGATTTAGTCAAAGTTTGTTTACAATGTAACTGTCATGCATCCACATACTTTATTTAGAAAAAATTGTAAATTATAGGATTTTGATGAGGTCAAATTTTGTCCACAATATAATAGTTATTAGTTATGCATCCACATACTTAGTTTAGACAAAATCGTGTCCACACAAAACTATTTGGACCTTGATCTGGTCAAGACATATCCAAAATGTAACTATTATGCATCCACATAAACTTAGTCGACTAAGGCCAAGACAATATAAAAATAGAAATTCATGGTGTTCTCTGGTAAGTGTTGTTGTAACATCCAGATCCACTGAGCACATTTTATACTAATTTATTCTTTGAGGACACTTGTGATCAAGTGATCCGGTTATGATACATTATGATTATGATTTGATTATGAGTTATATGATGATATCATTGTGATTATATATATATATATATATATATATATATATATATTGAAAGGTATTATTAATGAGTTATCCTCAGTGTGTAGGATAGATAACAGGTTGAGGATGTTGATGGAATCAACAAACTTCCTTGAAATTTGGATTGAGTCAGGGAGTGGACTTGTATTTGGTTTGATTATTTTATTTACACTCGTGTGATTTATTTGAATATTTTAGTATGTATATTATGCATATGGATTATTGAAATTTAACTTGTTAGTGGATGTCAGCTTGGTGATGCTTGCTAATTCGAATCATATAAGGAGTAAAGGGGTCATACATAGAAACAATACAGATGAAGGAGAGGTGTGGCATCGTCCCTATCACAACCTACTAGCACTCCCACCATGACTTGAATGCATGGTTAATGATTACCTCGTTTTGAGAGGTCCACGATGTTGTGAGGGAAGACTGAGACAGTCGCTCACGAAGAATTATAAAGGGTGCATAATAAGGTGGAATCCTTATTCCTTAGACAACCCTTAGTCTTTCACAAAGTCGACCAAGTGGAGTGTTGACTTCAAGTGTCGGACAAACTTTCAAACTATTCAAAGGTGAGTGGGACCCTTGGAGCACGAAAGTGGGCCTTGAAGGGCACACAACACAAACAAAATGTGAGTCGATAAAAATCTAGAAGGTCTAGAAAATAAAATAAAATACTTAGATTTGATATAAAAGAGCATACAAATGATTATGAAATTATAAACAAGAAAATAACAAAGAGTATAAGTCTAAAGAGGTTGATGAAGAAAACACAAAAAATGGAATGAAAGGGAATTAGACAAGTAAGCTAAAATAAAAAAAGAAATACGAATAAATGGGTAGATGCACATGTGTGCATGAAAATAGTAAAAGGGATTTTTAAATAAAAATAAATAAAAACATGAGAGAATAGGTGGTCCACATAGAATAGTATCTTGAGTCAATCAATCACCACTCGTAACTAAAAGAAGACTCCTAATCCAAATCAAACTCAAATATAGTTAGGGGACACAAAATAAATGAAATATTGGGGAACTAAGGGACAACTAAGAGAAAAAATAGGAACAAATTGGGGAATGTGAAGGAAAATGCCTAATTAATCAAAATGAAAGATATTTTACATGTGCAACTTTGGGAGAGTGTGACAAATGATGTGGGTGAATAATCATTAATTAAAATGTTAAAAATTGGTTTATTGTGCATGAGAGGACATGTGTCATTGATAATTTTTCTATAAAAGAAATGGAGAGGAAGGGAGAGGGAGGAACTTTTGGGAAAGTATTGTTATGCTACAAAACTTTTCTTGATTAACTTTTATTTGTGAGAGTTAGGATTTCAAACTTGTGTACAAAGTGGAAGCTCTTCCTTGCGAGGGAAAGTTTTGTGCTATTAATCTCTGGTTTTTGTGTGTGGCCCCTTTGCGTCTTGAGGGGCTAAGAGGGAAAAACATTACCCCTAGCGTTGGATGGGAGGTACTCGTGAAGTTCTTGGATTAGCAAGAAAAATAAATGATTAACACAATTTCCATATTCAAGTTCTGTAGCAAATTTCAGACTTCTTCGGTTACATTATTAATTATTTTATTGAAAATCATTCTGAAAAAATTCTGATATTGTAAATTAGTAATTGATTTATTGTAAGTAATTCTGCTATTGTTGATGGAATTAATGAGTAATATTTTTTATCAGTTATATAATAGTCAAGGATTTATGGATATGCTACTATACTGTCAATTGGTACCACAACTTTTACAATATATTTGTTTATGTGATAATTCATGCAAGCTATATGGAGGATTTACAAAGAGTATGAAAATATAGTAATTATTCAATTGAATAGTGAATATTATGTTCTATTTTTATATTATATGTACATATATGTAAATAATGTATTTCATTTTGTAATGGTTGTTTGACTCCTTTCCAATGAATACAAATTTTGATACATGAGCAAATCTGCATGAGCATAATCTTCAAACTTATCGACAATCTTGGAAAAATTGTATATATTAGTCATAGAATTCGAATCGACTTTCAATTACTCAAGTTGATGCATACTTGTTGAAATTTATGAAGACACATTTATATTTCCAAACCATTCTTCATTATCGAGTGTCGAGAATGAGGTTGTATATGAGAATGAAATTGACATGGTTTTAATTCAACGAAGGCAAAACATCGTTGGTAATTATCGAATGTGATTGATGGAAATTACCTTTAGAAGGTATTACTGAAGCTCTTGATTATGAGTTCGCTAGGTGAAATTTTTCCTCAAACTTTAAAACCCTCTTCAATTAAAACCATACAGGTAACTTGAGGGTGAAATCTACGACGATCTTGCTTGCATATTTTCCTGCAAAATTGTTCAGATCGTGTAGAGATTGTAGAGAATTATTATGTTTTTTTTTTTTAGTTTGTTCGTGATATGTGGGACTACCTTGTGACTAAGAAACCACGAATCAGGGGCATCTAAGCTGTTAAAATCACCCAGGGATCGCACCCGGCCTGAGCCACACCAACCTTTAACATGGCTGGATTTTTTGTCCCCGCAAGTTTCGAACCAATAACTTTAAGATCGTGGAGCGTCTTAACAGCACACTCTGTCACCGACTGTCCTACACCTCAAGAAATAAAGAACTATTATGCTAGTAACCTTCTAAATTCATGAAACACATTTATTAGCAATGACACTGGTAACTCATTGTCATGTGTATTATGGAAATGGTGTTTATTGTTACAGTAACACCTAAATGATAGTGGCATGAGAAAAATTTTGAGTGAAGGTTTTTAAGGTTGAGGAAAAATTTCACCTAGTCAGCAATGGTTATTATCGCAACCTTAGTTCACTCTTGAATTATGGGACATTTAATTAATAACTTACCTCCCATCTTAAGTTTCACCGAAACATCAGTTCGCTAGAGACCTCTGACTTTGCATTCAACTAACGGTGGAGCCAGGGAAAAGGAACGTTGGCGCTTGTAAAATGTAATTTCAGTACCAAACTTCATAAATCCTAAAGTCCACCATGGATACATAGTAGTTGATTTCCAATTCCGTTTATTCTATAATTTGTTCAGTAGCTGAGGGAACGTGATATTAAATGACAATATGGAAGTCGAATTTAGTTTACATTATGGAGAAATTTGACAGAGTAGATGGTCTCATCAAATTACTAAATTTATTCTCATTTAATCAGAGATCGATTAAAAATATCAATATGGTACAAGAACAATCAAGGATATATTGTTACCTTAATTAATAACACCTCAATATTATTGTTGTTTAGTAATACCTTCTTAAAATTTGAAATCTTGAGGTCAACATGTTGATATTTAAGTTGTAACAAGAATAAGGTTAGCAAAGAGTTATTATCACTAGCGGGAATTTAATGGTATTTTTATACTATTACTTCATTTTGATTTTATTATCACAACTAGTAAATATTGTTAGTAGATAAAATTCATATTATATATATAAATATTACCTATGATATATATAACAAGGGTTGCATGGCAATGAAGTCCCTGTTGAGTCAGTTGGGAAATACATGTTGAACAATGAAACTTAATATAACTAAATGCACAAGTAATGCATATTTTTTGTCAAAAGATAATAATTGAGGGTTGTTCGTTATTCAAAATGTATAGTGAACCATAAGCTTAATGGAACTATAATATTGATAAATATAATATAAATATAATAATAAGTAATATATTAGATAATAAATATAATATAAATATAGTAATGCATAATAATAAATACATAGTACAACTTTTTATATTTAGATGTGGTGATTGGTGAAATTCATTGATTATGTAATTAATTCGACATATTGAAAGACGTGAAGGGAGCAATAACACTTCAATTCTATCAACCAATTAGAAATGAGAAACACAAATATTTTTATTATATCCAAAAATGTATATTTGTTTTCCTATGTTAAACATTACATTGCATACACAAATTTATGGTAAAATGCAAATTAATGTCACATCAATGTCACATCAAAAGCAAACTCATTGCTATAGTCCCATGGCAGAGACTAATAAAAGAACTTGTATGTATCATAATGTTAACTTTTTTCTTGATAATTAATTATCATTAAATTACGAACAATAATTTAATTATTTATAAATGCTATTCCAATGAGGTATAGTAATGACTATTGATGCTTTATATTACGCCTTGTATTCTTTATCATTGGGATCAAAGTGTTTGCACTTTACCGATATGAGGATGTCGCTTGAGCAATCTCATTATAATCATGTAACTAAAATTTTCTTATGCATTTGAGTTTAAATTTGAACATCTTAATATGTAGTAAAACATTACTCGCATTCTCTACTCCATTGATCAGTTCATTGGTAGGTTGTACAATAACAACAACTATGTTGGGTGGTTTTTAAAAATTGAATTAATTGTCCTTGTTTGGATCAGATCTTTTAGTCACTTATGGTTAAATTTTAGCATTTGAATTTGAGACTAGGATTCGTTATGAGTATAGACAACATCATGCACTAGTCCAACTAGATTGTTTCAGGTTATTGTAACTTTGATTCTCATTTTATTGTTCCAAAGTGATATTTGGTTTTTGGATTTTAGGGACATTGAATATTGAATTGATTGATTCTTAAATTGTTGTCATTACATTAATTTCTCCTAACCTATATATTTATTGCCATATATATTTGTGTGACATGTTTGACTTATATTTAAATAAACAAAAATAAAATAAAATTATGTGCTTCTTCATTAATTTCTCTAATATTGTACTACGAATGGAGGTTCAATACATATGGTATCAGAGCGGGTTCAACTCTACGACACTTGACCCATTACGCCTTCCACTGTTTTTATTGATAGTTAAAAATGTATCGCTAATACAAAATTTAAATTGCTCCATGTAGGTAATCATAGTTAGAGGATGCAATATGAGTAGACATCGGGGTGAAAGAGGAAGAAGCATGCTTCCTTCAAGTGCATCCATGCCAGAGGGATCTAACCCATAGGAATATGAGCAGATTACTGAGAAAGAGTAGGTTGCAGTGGGAGATGTGGTAGGTATGATGAGATCCTTCCAGAGGATATCAGAGGCATTCATCAATTGCCTTGATCAGGATGAGGGAAGGGAGTTTGAGCCCAATGAGGGTGTGAAACACCCTCCTGTGGTGAGTGGTAATATTCATAGAGAACTTGAGAAGGTAAAATTTCTCGATTTCATGGTTGCCACAGATGTCTTAGCCACCGAGGCATGGTTGGAGAACATGGTGATGTGCTTCACACTATGCGATTACACCTCGAACGAGAAGGTCTAGATGGTGGTATTTCAATTGAAAGGAAGTGTGTTTCTTTGGTGGAAGACACTCTTACCTCAACTAAACATGGTCGTTGAAGACGTGTCATGGGAATTGTTCAAGGAATGATTCCATGAGAGGCACTTGTCCAAAGAATTCATCGAATGCCAACTGAATGAGTTCAATGCCTTACGGAAAGGTATTCGTACAATACGGAAGTATGAGGCCAGGTACATGGATCTACTCAAATATGCTCCACATATGAACATTGAGAAATTAAAAGTTAGCAATTTTATGTTCATCCTCAACTTCAACATTCATGCGAGAGTGAGGATCTTGATGCCTCAGACATTGCACGATGTAGTTAAGAAGTCCCTCATTGTTGAGGAAGAGATTAATAGTGGGGTTCAAGGCATGACTCCTTCCAAGCATACAGGACATGAATCACCCAGAGTATCGCAGCAGTAGACACCAGCTAGGAAGACTTCTAGGCACCACGATGCACCTAGAGGACCTTTATTTTCCACGTCGCGTAGATTGACTACTAGTTAGAGGAGTTCATACAGATAAACAAAACATCAACAACATCTTCATCCTCAATAACAACAACAGGATAGACATGTTCTACATAATACACCATGAAAGAAGATTCCTTTTCCAACATCTTCTTCCTCTGTGACCAAGAACACCAGACCGAAGAATGGATGTTGGACATGTGGAGAGCCACATTACCAGAGAAACTATCGTATTGAGAAGGAAAAGAATGTCGGATCAACAAGACCGAAAACAATTGGAGATTTGGGCAAGGCCCATGGGATTCATGAGGTGGTGAATAAATGCCAGGTCAAGCATCTATCTATAGTGCTTGAGACTTTAGGTATGATAGTTGATTAGCAATTTAGTGTTTTGATAGATCCAAGAGATACATATATTTTTATATCTAGTATTGTTCTTAAAAGAGTTAAGGTGAAGGTAGTCGAACAAGATGAGTTTATTTATGTGGAAATGACATCTAGTTCCAAGAAAATGTTTGGAGGAAAAGTGAAGGATTGTAACATTAAATGGATGATTTTGTAACATGTGTAAACCTGTATGTTACAATATTGGGATATTACGATATAGTGATTGGAATGGATTGGTTAGAATCACACGATGTGATACTTAACTGCAAGAAGAAATGGTTAAGTTTGATTGATGATTTGGGACAGAGTAGAGTAATTGTAGGAAGAAACCAAGGAGTGTTGTTGAGATTTATTTCTTCCCTACAATTATAGAAAAGTATGTGTAACGGATGTAAGTTGTATGCCATTTTAGAACTTAATGAAAAGGGGGAGACAAAAGGATTATAAAACCTTCATATAGTGTCAAAGTTCGCATATGTTCTTCCTCAAGAGCTACCATGTTTACCACCAGTAAGAAAATTGGATTTTACCATATATCTGAAACCTGAAACTGAACCGATTGCAAGAACACCATATCGGATGTCGACACTAGAATTGCAGTAGTTGAAAATGAAATTGAAGGAGTTGTTGGATTTGGGACTTATATGTCCAATCATATCACTGTGAGGTGTGCTAGTTGTTTTTTTGAGAAAGAAGGATAGATCGTGGAGGATTTTCATTGACTACTGTCAATTAAACAAATCCACAATCAAGAAATAGTATCTGTTTCCAAGGATTGATGATTTATTTGACCAAATGAAAGGAGGAACGATGTTTTCAAATATTGACTTGAGATCAGGATATCACCAGTTTCGAATTAAGGAGGAAGATATCCCTAAGACTGCATTTAAGATGAGATTTAGACACTATGATTTTATTGTTTTACCATTTGGATTGACGAATGCCTCGAGCATATTCATGAGTTTAATGAATGGAGTATTCTTGGAATACTTGGACAATTTTGTACAAGTATTTATTGATGATATACTGATTTATTCTTGGATGAAATAAGAAAGCGAAGAACACTTGAGATTTCTCTAACAATGTCTAAGAGAAAACAAGTTGTATGGGAAGTTGTCGAAATGTTCATTTTATCAGACAAAGATTCCTTATTTGGGACATATCATATCTAGAGAAGGTATTGCTATGGATATAGAAAAGGTTGAGGCTATTATGGAATGGCCAGAACCAACAAATGTATAGGAAGTACATAGTTTTATGTGCTTAGCATGTTATTATCGATGTTTTGTCGAAGGTTTTTTAAAGATAGCAAATCCAATTATGGAATTGCAGAAGAAAAACAAGAAATTTGTAAGGTCATAGAAATGTGCAGAATCATTTCAAAATCTTAAGGAGTTATTAAGAAAAGCACCAATACTAAAGGTTCCTGACATGGACAAGGAATTCTTGGTATGCATAGATGCATCCAAGGAAGGTCTAGGTGGATTATTGATGCAATATGGTCAAGTGATTGCTTACATTTCAAGGAAATTAAGAAGGCATGAAGATAATTTCCCAACACATGATTTGGAGTTATTAGTGATTGTATATGCCTTACGAGTTTGGATACATTACTGTTATAGAAAGATTTTCCTCACCCTATGCAATCTTTCACAAAAGGCCTTTTTCCATTTCCCTATGCAGACTTAACATTCCTGTTTGTAAATTCCAGAGATAAAAATACATATTTTTCCACGTGTACGCACCTTGCCTACTATATAACATGCATATACATAGGCTGCACCACTACAACCTGCATACATTAGGATTTGTGCCCAAAAATGAAAATTGGTGTCGGGTTTCCATGTCACAATAGGAGATCTATGATCCTTGGCCTTCCATATACTAGAAACGTTCTAACTTGGACTTTTAGTTCCATTTGAAGGCTATAAATGGGCCAATTTTGAGCCATGGAAAGGAGGAGAAAGAATTCAACTTTGAGAGAAAAGTTACCATGGAGAAATTATTTACTTCATATTGAGTCTGCATCCCTTTGTCCTTTTAGTCTGAACAAAGTGTTCATCCACCAAGCTCTTCCCTTATTGATTGAGAACTCCATTGTCTCTCTTCTTTGAGCTTGCCTTTGGTGGGGGATTGAAGTGGTGGAGGCCCATCTGGAAGGAACTTAGTTTCTTGGTTCTGAACTGTGCCGACACGGAAGTCTGTAACATTTTCACTTCTATTGATTACATATTAATAGAAATACTCTTTTCCCGTCCAATTGATATCTTGAAGATATTTGAATTATTATTCCATGGGTGTATTTTTCATGTTTATTAATGGATTATGCTATTGAATATGATAACATCATTTATTATCACCATATGCTTTTGTTTCTTGGTTGTTGAGGACTAGTTGTAGGTATATTGTTTTGGGTCAACTGCTCAACGATGGACTTCATCAAACGTCTGAACGAGATAGGCCTTTTATCTTGTCTTGATAGAATATTTTTTTACATAACATACTTGAGAATATATTTGATTTCTACAGTCATTTCTATCTATTGTGGTTTACCCTAGCCATAGAGATATTTTTCTCATAATAATTACCTTATCGGATGAAAATTTGAGTTAAAAACTGATCACTGTGGATTGCAACACATTTTTACTCAAAGTGACTTGAACGCACGACAAAGGCATTGGTCATAACTACTAAGTGAATATGACTCCAATATTACTTACATTAAGGGAACGGTGAATAGAGTAGAAGATGCATTGAGTCGAAGACCATGCATATTCTCAATAATACCTCTTAAGACAAATCTTTGAGAAAATATTGTATTTTTACAGATAGATGATGACTAATACAAGGAATTTAAGGTCAATATTGGAAAAGATACCATGATGGTACCGATTTTTGAAGGTTATTCATTGGATAATGATGGATTTTTGAGGTATAACAACATAATTTATGTATCACTTAATGATGAATTGAGAAATTTGATTTTGAGCGAAGCTCATCGAGCACTGTAGGCTCATCCTCCGGTCATGAAGATGAAGGAAGACCTTAAGCCTTTATTATTTTGGAAAGGAATGAAAACATATATAGTTAATTACATGTAAATATGTATAGAATGTGAGCAAGTGAAGGTTGAACATAGAGATCCAGTGGGATTGTTACAACCACATGTGATTCCTGAATCAAAATGGGAAGTCATTTAAATGGATTTTATTGTTGGATTTCCAATGACGACGAGGCACGATTATGTTTTTGTGGTTGTTTATACTCTCACAAAGAGTGCACACTTTATTCCAGTTCGTATGATGTATCGGGCTCCATATATGGCTAGAGTTTTTATTAGCGAGATTGTGAGATTGCATGGTGTACCTAGGAAGATAATTTCTAATAGAGGAACAATATTCACTGGATGTTTTTGGACTAGTTTCCAGGAGTATTTGGGAATGCAACTGGATTTAATACTACATATCACCCTGAAACATATGGACAAACTGAAAGAAAAAATAAAACATTAGAGGATATGCTTTGGATGTATGCGATGGATCAACAAAAGTGTTGGAAAGACTTCTTTCCATTGGTAGAGATTGCATACAACAACAATTATTAGAGTATGATAAAGATGGAACCTTTTGAGTTTTTTTACAGATGACCATGTCAAACACCTTTGAGTTGGGATCGACTAGAGGATAGGGTCCTAGTGGGATCGAAAGTAATCCAAGAAATGGAAGAGCAGATGTGAACTATAAGAAAAAGAGTTAAAGAAGCACAAGATCGAAAGAAGAGTTATGTTGATGCACATCGCATTGACTGCAATTATGAAGTTGGTGACAAGGTTTTCTTGTGAATGAAACCGCATAAGAGTTCTATCAAGTTTGGAAATGGTGCTAAAATATCTCCCAAGTTTGTGGGACCTTTCAAAGTTTTGGAAAAGAAAGGCTGCATGGCTTATCGACTATCATTTTTTGATTCTTTGAGGTGTATGCACGATATATTTCATGTATCTGTTTTGCGACATTATATTTCATATCCATCACATGTTATTGACATGAGTTATTTGTAGGTGTCGTATGACAGTGCTCCCATGGTGGAGTCAATCCTCATACTGTACCATCGCACTGGATAAATACAATGTTGAATAGTCGATCAGGTCGAGGTCCAGTGGGACAATTATAGTCCACACTTGGCTACATGGGACGATGTATATGAGATGCATCAACATTTTCCTTATTTTTTGATAGATTGAATATATAGATTTTTTCATATACATTTATTTCTTCATTCTTTGACTGTACAAACTTCAGAATGAAGTTTAAAATAAGAGGGGGTGTATGTAACATCCATATCCACTAAGCACATTTTATATTGATTTATTCTTTGAGGACACTTGAGAGAAAGTGATCCGGTTATGATACATTATGATTATATGTTAATATATATATATATATATATATATATATATATTGACAGGTATTATTGATGAGTTCTCCTCAGTATGTAGGATACATGACAGATTGAGGATGTTGATGGTATCAAAAAACTTCCTTGGACTCTAGATTGAGTCAGGGAGTGGACTTGTATTTGGTTTGAAAATTTGATTTACACACATGTGATTATTTTAGTATGGATATTATGCATATGGATTATTGACATTTATGATTATGCTTTGATTATGATTTATAACTTGATATCATTGTGATTATATATATATATA
>JASDQU010029877.1:0-16567 GCA_032191745.1 Picea mariana | reverse complement strand
TATATTGATTTATTCTTTGAGGACACTTGAGAGAAAGTGATCCGGTTATGATACATTATGATTATATGTTAATATATATATATATATATATATATATATATATTGACAGGTATTATTGATGAGTTCTCCTCAGTATGTAGGATACATGACAGATTGAGGATGTTGATGGTATCAACAAACTTCCTTGGACTCTAGATTGAGTCAGGGAGTGGACTTGTATTTGGTTTGAGAATTTGATTTACACACATGTGATTTATGTGATTATTTTAGTATGGATATTATGCATATGGATTATTGAGATTTACCTTGTCAGTGGATGTATGTTTGGTAATGATTTCTAATAAGACTCACATAAGAAGTAAAGGGGTCATATAAAGAAATGAGACAGATGAGGGAGAGGTGTGGCAATGTCCTTGTCCCAACCTACTAACACTCCCTTCATGACCTAAATGTATGGTTAACGATTAACTTGTTCCAAGAGGTCCACAATGTTGTGAGGGAAGACCAAGACAATCTCTCATGAATAATCCTAAGGGGTGAACAATAAGGAAGAATCCTTATTCCTTAGACAACCCTTAGTCTCTCACAAAGTCAACTAAGTGGAGTGTTGAATCCAAGTGTCGGACAAACTTCCAAACTAGGCAAAGGTGAATGGCACCCTTGGAGCATGGAAGTGTATCTTGAAGGGCAGGTCGTGCAAACAAAATGTGAGTCAATAAAAATCTAGAAGTTCTAGAAAATAAAATAAAATACTTAGATTTGATAGAAAAGAGCATGTGGATGATTATTAAATTATAAAAAATAAAATAAAAAAGAGTCTAAGTCTAAAGAGGTTGATCAAGAAAAAAAAAAGAATGAAAGGGAATTAGGCAAGTAAGTTAAAGTAAAAGAAGAAATAAGAATAAATGGGTAGATGCACATGTGTGCATGAAAATAGTAAAAGGGATTTTTAAATAAAAAGAAAATAAAAACATGAGAGAATAGGTGGTCCACATATGGCTTAGCGTGTGTAGATCTGGTTTTCGGTGTTTCAACACCTAGAAAATCGAAGGGTATGAACTGCTCATCCTCTTCTACCATGAAAAATCGGTACATGAAACTCCAAAAGGTGGAATGCCAGGTTTTAATCCGAGGCATTGTTAGATGTGACAAATTGTTGGTTCCTTTCGGATTTTGGCACTTCGAGAGACCAGAGAGCAAGGGAACATATGCATCGCGATTTCTCGAATCGCGAAAGATGGAAGCACCTCTCCGTTAAGGCCTGTGGTCATAGCCAACGATCACATGGGTAATGATAAGGGATGGTGGGGTCTGCATCAGGCCCCATAGGAATTCGGGGATTCTGTTCCTCGGGGAAAAGAAGGAAAAAGACGAAAAATATTAGTTCCCATAGTGGGTGTGTTACACGTGGCCTCACGACTTCCCCTCTGCTTCGACCACCCAATTATAATAAGGATTTATTATTGTAATTGGTTGTGGTAGAGTCAACCATTGGTATGGTCATGGTGCAAGAGGATCATTTTCTCTTAGAATATGTGATTTATTACCTAAGTTGAGGCTTAGTTGGATCAAAACTCAATTATTCCCACGTTGAAAAACTTGCGTTGGCAGCAATACATGTTGTCCAACGGTTCCGTCATTATATCTTGTTTCGAAAGACCATCGTCATTTCCATTGTGAATCCATTTCAGTATGTGTTGACACAACAAGTAATTGGTGGAAATATCAATAGATGTATAGTTGTCCTTCAGGAATTTGACTTAGATTTTGTTTCGGCAAAATCCAAAAAGTCATTGGTCTTTGCGGAACTCATCTCAAAAATTCAGATCAAGTCTGGTGATGTTATGCCCAAAGAGTCACCTATTAAAGGAGACATGTTTTTGATCACGTCTTCGGACCCCTGGTATGGAGATATACTTGTCTATCTCCAGAATTGGAAGTGCCCTGCCTCTGCTTCTCGTGATGAGCGTCATCATATACGTCATCAGGCCAAGAACTATCTCATACTTGAGGACACTTTGTATCATCGAGGTGTATATTGGATCCTTCGTCGATGTCTCACACATGAAAAAAAATAAATCATGCTTAACAATTGCCACACTGGAACATGTGGTGGTCATTTTTCTGGTTTGGCAACATCCCAAAAGATTTTATGAGCTGGTTACTTCTAGCCGACATTAATCAAAGATTGTGTTGAATCGGTTAAGAAGTTCCATCAGTGTCAGATCTTCTCTTGTAAGATGAGGGAACACCTTGATCCCATGTTTCCCGTCATTAATGTTGGTCCCTTCACCAAGTGGGGGATTTATTACACTTGTTGGTACAAGGGAAGACCCAGGGTTCAACTCTAAGAGTGCTCCAACAAGCCCTAGCTACTGGCCCTTTTGGCAACACCTACGAAGCAGATGCAGTCTCACCCAAAGAAGCTATGAGGGGGTTGTAAGAAATAGATGTCTACAACCAAGGGGAATATCAAGTGGATCTAACATAGGAACAACAAAACATTCATATATCACTTCTCATCTTGATCTACTCCATGCATCTATCAGATCTACCTTAGCAATGCAATAATAGTATATGAAGGACAAATACAAAATACCAATCATACACAACACAAAATATACATGGTTCACCCTCTCTCTAGGTCTACATCCACATAACTGTTCTATATTATATTTATGTAAAGCATACAGTTCTTGTTTGCGTTCTGAGCTAGTAGATCTTCTCTTCTCCTATATTTCTCTCCCCTCCCTATGCACCCAGCTACAGGGTTGATATTCGCACCCAGCTGAAGATCTTACAATCCAGAAGGCTCTTGTACCCAACACTTCTCTCTCTCACACTACTCAATAGTAACAATAACAACACATCAACCCAAAAGTACCAACCCAAAACACCAACCCAATCTAGGCCCTTTAGACCTCTATTTATACATGACAATCACTCACTGGCATCCTTAGGCCGAAACCTAAGTGTCCAAAACCCTAGATACCAAAACCCTAGGTGTCTAAAACCCTAGGTCAACTTGACTGGTGTTTTCAGGGCTTTTCCAACCTGTCTTTCCTTCCTTCTCGCGTGATGATCCAAAGCATATAATGGTGGATTTTTTCACTTTTTGAGTCATCCATGATCCTTCTTCCTTTCTTATCTGTCATCCTTGATCTCTTCATCCAACAACTTTCTTTCTCAGGCTTTGCTCCATCTTTTCTTCTCTTTTTCTCACTTCGACCTAGTATTAGTCACTGTGTCTTCCGCGAAGTTCACTTTTTCCCTTTTCTTCCTTATTCTTCACTTCCTTCCATAACCAAGGGCCAACAGGCCCCCAACACTCACCTGTGATTCATCCTGAGGAACTTCGATCTGATCATTCTATTGGACTTTAACTTCGAACTACATAGTGCAACCTTTTCTTTCTACTTTATTCCTCCTCTTCCTCTTTGTGCAGACTGTCTTTTCTATGTATGTTACCCAATTTCAAGTGCACATGGTACCTAGACCCTTGATCTTCTTGATTTTACTGAGATATGTGATGCAGCTGGTTGTCATAGTACAACTTCAGTCGACTCCCATTCACTAGTCCTTCCTTCCATTCTCCATTCAACGTCTTCAGTTGTGCAACTCCTCCTTCTATAATATAGGCAATCTTGTATGGCCCCAACCAATGCATTCTGAACTTCCCAAGATGCTTGATGAACTTGCTGTCATAAACCAACACTAGATCTCCTTGTCTAAATGCCTTCTTCTTGATGTGCCTGTCATGATAGGCCTTCTCTCTTTCCTTCTGTACTTGCTGATGGAATCCTACAATGAATCTATCTTCCTCAATTTCGACCAACTACGCAAGTCTCTCTTGAACATCTCCAGTATCATCCATACCCGTAAAGGAAACAATTCTCAGGCTTGGTACCAAATACTCCATTGGAACAACAACTTCAAGACCATAGACCAACATAAAAGGGGTTTGCATTGTCAGATTCTTGCACATGGTTCTATAGGCCCATAATACTATTGGTACTCTTAAATCCCAATCATCCCTGTTCATGCATCATATCTTGGTTAGTTTTGTTTCCAAAATCTTGTTGAATGCTTCAACTGTCCCATTTTCTTGTGGATGGTACGGTGTGCTCTTCTAATGGTGGATTGCAAATTCTTCAATCAGGTATTCCACTATCTTATTGATGAAATGTGTTCCTTTATCTCTCATGAGGATCTTTGGGCATACAAACCTGGTTATGATGTCATCAAATATGAAGCGTGCAACTGTAGTTGCACTACAGTCCTTAACTGCTCGAGCTTCAACCCATCTGGTCAAGTACTTTGTTTTTGTGATTATGTACCTTACTCCTGTTCACTTCCCTGGTGGGTTTATAGGTCCAACAAATTCAATGGCCCATTTCTCGAATGCTTGTAGGATCAATTGTGGTGCCAATGGAATTTCATCTCTTTTGGATGGTTTCCCAACTCTCTGGCATACATTGCAGCCTCTAGAATAGTATTTATCATCTGTGTGTAAGGTAGGCCACTAAAGTCTAGTTCTCAGGATGCGTAGTTTCTTTCCCTACATAATGTCCTTCTGTGATACCTTCATGAGCTTCTATGAGGATCAATGGGTGTTCTTCATCCATAACACATCTTCGCAAGATCTCATCCAGTCTCATCTTGTATAGATGACCGGATATAAGTGAAAAGTATGCAGCATGCACCACTAGCTATTTCTTCTAGGGAATTGTGTACTCGTTAGTTTCCATGCCTATTGACAGGAACTGGAAAATGTCTGTGAAGTGGTCATCGATTTTTCTAATGGATAGAAACTATGAATCCGGTAGTGTATCCTCCGAATTGGTGGGTTCTTCGCCATGTTCCAACCTCAACAAGTGATCAGGGCCTTTGTTCATTCTTCCTGGCTTAACTATGATCTCAAAATCATATTCTTGAAACAATAGAATCCATCTTCATATTTTCCCCCCCAACACTGGCTTGTTGACCAGGTACTTCAGCGCGGAGTGATCAGTAAACATTTTAAAGTGTCCTCCCAACAAATAGTGGTGAAATTTCTACAGTACGTACACCATGGATTATCCCTCTCCTTTAGTAGTGGTATAATTAATCTCATCTATGGATAAATTTCAGCTAGCAAATGCTAGAGCATGGTCAATATCTCCTTCTCCCAGTTGTGCTAATATAGCTTCTAAAGCAATAGAGGATGCATTGACATGTACATGAAACTCCTGGGTTCAGTCTAGAAAAACCAAAAATGGGCGCAGTAACCATTTTCTCTTTCAGTGTGTCGAAGCTCTGCTGGCATTCTTCAGTCCAACTAAACTGACAATCCTTCTTCAACAGCTTCTCCATGGGCATTGTGATCTAAGCATATTCCTTAATGAACTTCCTGTAGTAGCTTGTGTGTCCCAACGCAGTCCACAACTGTTTAACTGTTGTAGGAGGGGTTAGATCAACTGTAATGGCGATCTTGGATGGATCTACCATTAATCCTTGCTTACATACAATATGTCCTAATAAAACTCCAAATGGGGAAAAGAAAATGCACTTCTTTATATTCAAAGCAATTTGACACTATTTACATTTATCCAACATTAGCCTTAGACATTCAATTTGATTCTTCAATAAAATAAAGATAGTCCAATCATCAAAATATGCTTCTAAAAATTTATGCAAAAACTCCTTGAATGCTTCGAACACCACCCTGGAAAAGATGGCTGGGGAATTCTTCAATCCAAATAGAATTACTATATACTGGTAGGACCCCCATTATGTTACAAATGTGGTCTTGTGGCAATCTTCCTTGGCAATCCGGATCTGATGGTATCCTAAAAATCCATCTATAAAAGAATATACCTCTTGGCCTCCCACATTATCTAACACTTCATCAGTGAATGGTGTAGGGAAGGGGTCATGTAAAAAAGCATCATTCATCTTCCATAGGTCTACACATATTATGATCTCTCCTATCTTCTTGTCTTGTACCACCATAGGGCTAATCCACTCTGATTCTTCCACCGGTTTTATAATCCATGCTTCCAGCATGTTGTTAAGCTCAATATTCACTTTCTCCTTATATTTGGGATTCAATCTGTAAGGTATCTGTTTGAATGGTCTAGCATCTGGATTTAAGGGAATCCTCATCTCTCCCATAAGCCCTTTAATTCCCTTCATATCAGTGAACTTGTTTGGAAACAAGTCCTGATACTCATGCAGTAACTCAATAATCTTGTCAATGATGGCATCATCCCAATAATCTTCGACATTGGCAAGCTTCAATGTCTCCTCTGTTCCAATATTGACTTTCTTAATCTTAACCGGTTGTCCAATGAATGATAGCTCAATTCCTGGTCCTTCCACATCTCTTTGGCCTTCGGTTTTTGCGATGTTTACCTTGCTCGGATCATCATCTTCATCCACATTAATGTTGTAATAGCCTTGCAGTTTCTGGAGAGGCGGAGTCCATTCATCCTCTTCTTGTTACAAAGGGAGGCTAGATTCCTCTTTAAATACTTTATGTCTAACAATCTGTAATGCTTGGTCTACTGAGGGATATTCACTTTCAAATAAAAAGGTGGTTACAAAATTATGAATCATACCTTCCCAGTATGCACTGATGAGGTGCAACTCCGCTTGAAGGTACCAGTTGATAGGTGTAGTGTCCAGTGTGTTAACGAATTTGTGCACCCACTTTTCTCAAGGGACATTGCTCTAGGATTCTTCGCAGCATCTCACATGGTTCTTTGGGCAACTTCAACCTGTGTAGTGAACTTCACAACCTTCTACCTGTGCTGAGAACCTCACTGCCATTAAGGTACAACACTGTATCCAATCTGTAATATTTATTTTATGTGTCCCCCACCATCTCACTGGTGTGGATTTCAAGGCCTCATCCATGGCTAGTAATCTTTTTTGTATTGGTACATTCTCCTCAAAGTCCGACAAGAATGTTTCTAAAGGATTCAGACCATCAAAGGTGGGTAAGTTACTTACTGTTGTGTCAATCCAACGAACTTCTTTGGTTAATCTAGCACATCTTCTTGTGGATACTTCGTACATCTTATTCTTCTAGTTCTCCAGTGCTTCTTCTGAATCTAATGAACGTGCGCTCTCACTTCACTAGCTTAGCTTCCCATCGGGTGTAGAATTAATGTAATCCTGTTGTCTGGCGGTTAGCTTGTAGATGTTTTATAGTGCATATGCGTAGTCTTATTCTCCGATGGGCTCTATGTATCGCTAACCTTCATCAGGATATAAAGGTGCAATGACCCTAAGACCATCAACTTCAAAATTCATATGCCTCTTCTTTAAGTCAACAACAGTAGAGTTATTGAAGGCCCAGACAATTCCTAACAACATCGGGTAAGGGAAGTTGTCATCAACTATTTCAATAACCTCAAAATCTATAAATTTTCTTATTCCATCGATGTCCATAGGGACATGCTCCAATAATCCAAATGGGATGACAACTTGATGGTTCGCCATCCCAAGCCTGATAGGGGAATAGATCAACTTTGGTTTTCCCATCTGTTCCCAAGTTTGCTTTGTCATGACATTGACCTCCGACCCTAAGTCGAGTACCACATAGTCTATCTCATACTCTCCTATTTGAGCATTCAAATGTAATTGCTTATTTTTCCTTCTATTTTTACCAATTTCATGTACTTCCCTATTTAGTAAGGGATCTATCTTTCCTAGCTCATATTGTCTGATTAAATTTTGTAACTCTTGTACAACACTTTCATCTTGAAACAACTTAATACAAGTATGTAAAACGTCCATGAGCTTTCTTACCTCTTTTCCTTCTCTTGGCGAAGTAGACTGATGAAATGCATGAGGCATACCATACTCTCTTACTTCTGGTCTTGTCTTTGAGTGAATTCCAAGCACAAATCAGTGGAAAGGGAATGTTGGGACAAAGCATCTAGCAAAGGACGAATTTTGAACCTTGATCTCTGCAAGAAAAAACCTATAACCATTCTGCAATAGAGCATCTAACAGAGGATGAATTCTATTACAAAACAATTACAAATCAAGAAGAAAATATAGATGGAGTGATATTGAAACTAAGAAAATGGACAAACTCTACAATCAACATCACAAGAATCTCTGATATGGATAAAACATGCTTTTGCAATCTAATATTAAACTGAAAATGAAAGCTACATCCCAGGAGTACCACCCCTGTGTGTCTTTCCCCCCCATTATATTTTACAAATATGCCTCATATATGTATTAAGGTCGAAATTCTCTCTAATATAAAAGATAACAATAGTTACAACCAATTCTTGAAACTTTCTACCATAGAAAATGGGCCAAACTACTGAAAAATAAAGTTGTGGTTATGGATATGTATCTCTCAAATCGTGATAGATGTGTATAAAATGAAAGAGGATTTTGTGAATCTGTTTATTCTGAGAAAAAACCTCTCTTCGTTTCCTGAGATCCATTTTCATTTGCCCCAAATCTGCATTTAACAACCATGTGTCAAAACGAGAAAATATGAAATCCGAAAATTAGTGCTCGTAGATGGATTTTATTCTCCCAATATGTGACACCTGTAGGAAAAATGAGAGAGCCTAATGATCTTTGATGTGTTAGGCACAAAATCCTCCAACCGTTTCTCAAAATGATATTCCAGTCGCTCAGAATCCTCATTTGTAAATGATGACTCAGCACAGTAAAAAATGCCACATTTCTGAAAATGAACCTCATCTTGCAGGGGACATTTTACTACCTTACCAATATCCAAATGAAATTATGAAGACACCATTGGATATATTAGTATTTGTAGATGTCGATTGACTATTCGAACACGAACAATGACCTCTCCACGGCTGAGAAAATTGCATTTTTCTAAAATAGTTTTGCATATGACTGGAGTCCTGATTTTGGGTTTTCGGGATTCGGGGAAACGAAGCAGTGGTTGTTAAAATATCCACATTGGCCAAATACCTGATGGCCAAATCCCCGAAATAGATTTCATCTTTTACATTGCATTCTTTCAGGCCTTCGGGTTTTGGGTATCATGTAATCAAGAGTTATGACATGCAAGGAATCTCGAATCGCGAAATCGTGATGGGATTAATTAGGCGATAATCATTTTTCTTAATCTCTTAATTAATCAAGATTAGCAATTAATATTTAACCTTTCATGGATTTAAGTGTCGGGACTTCGATAATACTTGACGCGAGAAATCCCGAATCGCGAAATTGTGATGGGATTGATTAACAGTTAAAACACTTAATCTTTATTTGACCCAGCTTATCCTTTAATACTTTAGTGAATTCGGGAATCAGGGCTGTAGTTATTAAGATATCTACGTCGACCAAATCTTAGACGAAAAAAAAAACAAACTCTTGATCTTTTTCTCCATGTGTCTTAATGCTCGGTGTATGCGGTCGTTCCACTGTCAATGCTTCCCTTCATTCTCCTAAGTGACCGAAAGCCAAAATTTCAATATTTGTTACAACAGAGGTTCCATCTAGGGATGGTGTTTTCCTGCGAAGTGCCAAGAATAGTAGACCATGTGCTTTCATCCATTGGACGACCTGAAATCATCCTTATCAAACTCTAAACTCTGTCGCTTTACTTGCACCTTTCTGAAACAAAAAACCGCTTATGCATTCATTGGGCTATGGAGTAGTAATTCTTTAAACAAAAATATACTGGATTGCAAACTAAACTGGAAACATACTAAAAACCACTATTGTACGCTAGTGCTCAAAGTCAAGCTTATTTATATACATCACCTACTCTAACCAATATCACTACTTTGTTCAAGTATAGGAAAACTTCCAAATCAACCAAGTGAGTATTCGACTAACAAACTTAATTATACTTCCATCTTTGAGAAAAAGGATGATAGGAGCAACTGCAAATTTCAAAACATGCCCTGGGAGCAGGTACTTACAATTGTGAAATTTAGACTTCAAGAAGTTGGAAATAAAAAATTCAGTCCCCCATTTTGACTCCATATAAACTGCTACTATATCGTAGAAGGGAAGAGATATACCACTTTCACAATTAATCCATACTTCCTCCTGTTGGGCAAGTTGTCTGAAATATTTTTGCGCACTTTGTCCTCTGCTAATTTTTTCTTCCACTGGTGCAAAAATGTCGCATTGAAACTTACTGGTCGGTTTCTCAATGGTTGCTAAACAAGGAGGAGAGATCAATTGTTTCAGTAACCCCTCCTTATGTCCTTCATCTACTGTCCAAAGATATTCTTGGTAGTTGTCATACATAGGCTGATCTTTTTCATGATGTTGCTGATTGATTTCCTGTTGAACCAAAGTTTCTTGCTTCTCATCATCTTCAGAAACACTTTCATCACATTCATCAAACAAAGGAGGATTGTTGTAAATTATCGTGTGTGATGAAAAATAAATCTGTTCTTCTTTTTCTTCTCGATATTCATCATAGGTAGGTTCATCATATAACTCAGGAGTGTCATCAGTCAAACAAATGATAGGAATATCAACTGTGAAGCTATCTATCTCAGATCCACACTCCTCCAAATCATAGTCTAAAACATCTTCGAACAACAAACATTCTTCAAGGTTATTAAACATGACAACCCTATCTTCTTCATAAAACAAAACAGTGTCTACAAGATGATCCTCTGGCCGGAAATCATCATCATAAATTGGCTTACTAACTTCCTCTAAAGTTCCATGGCTGTCATGATTTAAACTTAGATTTTAATTTTCAGTAATAGAATAAGTTTCACTCACATGTTCAGGACTATGTGAATGTTGCAGATATATGTAAGCAGGGGCTGCAACATGATTGTTCAGGAGCAGATCTATCTCTTCTTATGTTAAAGGAGGAGGTGGTCTATGCATTTTCTAGATCAAGCAACTATTGTTTTCTTTCTCTTCTGCATGTTGACCATGATGTTGAATACCTTCTTCTTGAATGTGATCACAAGAACTATCATATCCTACTTTTTTATCAACCAACTCTTCTTCATACTGATTATCTTCATCGACTTGAGAAATTTCTGATATTCCTTCCTCCTCTTCAAGAAGATGTGTTTGATCCATTTGTCTTATGAATTTTATATTACAAAAATCTTCAAAAAGTATTTCAGTTGAATAGATTCTGTTACAATGCTGATGAAAAAGTATGTGAAAATCTTTCAATGAAGGAATACTGGAATGAGGTAAAGATTTATACCAAAGTCTAGCATCTCTTTCCAATGAAAACATAAACAGTTTCATGAGGACATCTTCATGATGTATATTTAATTCAGCCATGAGATTGTGGAATTCAAACAAGTGTTGGGCGGGATTGTCGTCCACATATTCTCCAAATTTAGGAAGGACGTCTTCCCAAACTTTAATTTCTGGAACAGTGTTTGGAAAACCATAAACATTTGTAAAATCCAGAGGATAAAACCTTGCAGCAATCTGAGCAGCGAACGAATTCGACATTTTGAGACCAGTGGAGTTTCCAATGAATCATGTAGAGTCTTCAAACCAAGGAGTCGCCAGGTGAATGATCACAGCCAATTGAATGCCTATCCCTTGTTCACCATCAAGGAATAGATCTAAACTTTTTGTCATATCCCAGGGAAGATAGCTTCGTTCCTCTGTCCCCAGTAACAGCGCTATAAAATGTTGTCGCAAGAGTTGGTTCTAGGCTATAATAGATCCAAGCCTTAGCACATTTTAAATGAATTTTTTTTTTATCACTCAGAACTTGATTTGGGTTGCATGCAGGTAAATTCTGAGATAACCATGAACCACTTTTGATTAGAAGTTGCCCCTTCCAACCCGAGAGGGATCTGTCGAATATATGTCACGATAGGATATCCAATAAGCTTAACAATAGGCGTATCTCTGGGTAACATAAAGTTTTTAGGTTTTTAGGGTTAATGGGTTGGATCGGGAGGTAGTCCATTGGGCATGGAGTCAAATGATCAGGAAAATAGCAAGAGTGTTTCATCAATGGAAATCCATGGAGCAGAGGCGAGATAGAAGTTGATTACAAAGAGAAGGATTTATAAATGGATGGAAGCAGAATAAAGAGAAAACATATCAATACACAAGGAGCACTTAGTGATGAGTGAATTCTAAGCACAAATTAGTGGAAAGAGATTGTTGGGACAGATCATCTAGCAAAGGACAAATTTTGAACCTTGATCTTTGTAAGAAAAAACCTATAACCATTCTGCAACAGAGCATCTAACAGAGGATGAATTCTATTACAAAACAGTTACAAATTGAGAAGAAAAGATAGATGGAGTGATATTGAAACTAAGAAAATGGACAAACTCTGCAAGAAACATCACAAGTATCTCCGATATGAATAAAACATGCTTCTGCAATCTAATATTAAACTGAAAATGAAATCTACAGCCCAGGAGTACCACCCCTGTGTGTCTTTCCCCCCCATTATATTTTAAAAATATGCCTCATATATGTATTGAGGTCGAAATCCTCTTTAATCTAAAAGATAACAACAATTACAACCAATTCTTGAAACTTTCTGCCATAGAAAATGGGCCAAACTGTTGAAAACTAGGGCTGCAGTTATGGATCTGTATCTCTCAAATCGCGATAGTTGTGTATAAACTGAAAGAGGATTTTTTGAATATGTTTATTCTTAGAAAAAACCTCTCTCAGTTTCCTGAGATCCATTTTCATTTTCCCCAAATCTGGATTTAACAAACATGTGTCAAAACGAGAAAATATGAAATCCAAAAATTAGGGCTCGTAGATGGATTTGATTCTCCGAATATTTGACACCTGTAGGAAACCTAAGAGAGGCTAATGGTATCTGATTTTTTAGGCACAAAATCCTCTCAAAATGATATTCTAGTGGCTTAGAATCACATTTGAAAATGATGACTCAGCACAGTAAAAAACACCACATTTCTGAAAACGAGCCTCATCTTTTAGGGGACTTTTTACTGCCTTTCCAAGCTCAAAATGAAATTCTGAAGAAACCAATGGATAGCTTATCATTTTATATGTCGATCGACTATTCGAATGCGAAAAACAACCTCTCCATGGATGAGAAAATTGCATTTTTCTAAAACAGTTTTGCATATGACTGGAGTCCCGATTTCGGGTTTTCAGGATTCGGGGAAACAAAGCAGTGGTTATTAAAATCTCCACGTTGGCCAAATCCCCGAAATAGATTTCAGATTTTACATTGCATTCTTTTGGGCCTTCGGGTTTCAGGTATCATGTACTCAAGAGTTATGACATGCAAGGAATCCCAAATCGCGAAATCATGATGGGATTAATTAGGTGATAATCATTTGTCTTAATCTCTTAATTAATCACAATTAGAAATTAATATTTAACCTTTCATGGATTTAAGTGTTGGGACTTCAATAATACTTGACACGAGAAATCCTGAATCACGAAATTGCGATGTGATTGATTAACAGTTAAGACACTTAATCTTTATTTGACCCAACTTATCCTTTAATACTTTAGTGAATTCGAGGATTGGGGCTGTAGTTATTAAGATATCTACGTTGGCCAAATCCTAGATGGAAAAAAACCCAAACTCTTGAGATTTTTCTCCATGTGGCTTACTACTCGATGTATGCGGTCGTTCCATTTCCAATGCTTCCCTTCATTCTCCTAAGTGACCGAAAGCCAAAATTTCAATATTTGTTACAACACCCTCCTCCGCGTAGTTCTTCTTAAACAAGTTTGCAAGATGGAATTCTCTAAACACTTTCCCACTGCACATATGTCGAGCTTCTATGTCACTATCATTGTTCGATTTCTTGAACATTATCCTTTCCGAATCCAACCAATCTATTGTATCTTCAAGATGTTCTTCTCATGCAACAACATCTTGAGTCTCAGCTTCAAAAATTGTAAACATTTTCCTCTAGGTCCCTTAAAGAAATATCTATCAGCTTGGTTGTATGACTCTACCCTATCAACAACAAACTCTGTGATGTACCCTCCAATGGTACTATCAAACCAGTGATCTACTGCTCATTATATGGTGTTATCAGCTTCCTTGACCTTCTTGATCAACTCTGATGTCCAGACCACGGGAAGTCTAGATTGGATCTCGAACTGGGTATCGGCTAATCTAGCTATCCACTCATATAGCTCTTGATGGATTCCTCCAAAGAAAATATCATGTATATCAGTAAAAATATACTTCTCCAACCAATCCTCTGAACTAAGATTAAGGTTCTTTTTCTTGGCTTCAGTGAAGATTTTTTCTTGATCTTCTATCCACTTTTGAGTTTCTGTCTTCGATAGAAACCACCTTGAAATTCCCTTAAAATGATTTGTGTCTCGGCAATAGAACCATTTGTTGGTACAGGGAAAGACCCATGGTTCAGATCCAAGAGAGCACCAACAATCCCTAACTACTAGCCCTTTAGGAAACACCTACGAAGAAGATGCAGTCTCACTCGAAGCAATTATGAGGGGGTTGCAGGACAAAGATGTCTACAACCAAGGGGAATATCAAGTGGATCTAACACAGGAACAACACATCATTCATATATCACTTATTAGCTTGATCTACTCCATGCATCTATCAGATCTACATTAGCAATGTAATAACAGTATATGAAGGACAAATACAAAATACCAATCATACACAACAAAAAATATACGTGGTTCACCCTCTCTCTAGGGATACGCCCATAGAACTGTGCTATATTATATTGATGTAAAGCCTATAGTTCTTATCTGCGTTCTGAGCTAGCAGATCTTCTATTCTCATATCTTTTTCTCCCCTCCCTGCGCACCCAGCTACCATGTTGATCTTCACACCCAGCTGAAGATCTTACAATCCAAAAGGCTCTTGTACCCATCACTTCTCTCTCACACACTACTCAACAGTAACAATAACAACACATCAACCCAAAAGCACCAACCCAAAACACCAACCCAACCTAGGCCCTTTAGACCTCTATTTATACATTACAATCACTCACCGAAATGCTTAGGCTGAAACCTAGGTGTCCAAAACCCTGGATACAAAAACCCTAGGTGTCTAAAACCCTAGGTCAACTTGACCCGTGTTTTTAGGGATTTTCCAGCCTGTCTTTCCTTCCTTCTCGTGCGGTGCTCCAAAGCATCTAATGGTGTCTTTTTCCTCTTTTTGAGTCATCCACAATCCTTCTTCCTTGCTTATCTACCATCCCCGTTCTCCTCGTCCAACGGCTTTCTTTCTCGGGCTTCTCTCCATCTTTTCTTCTCTTTTTCTCACTTCAACCCAGTATCAGTCACCGTGTCTTCCGAAGAGTTCACTTTTACCCTTTTCTTCCTTATTCTTCACTTCATTCCATAACCAAGGGCCAACAACACTACATGCAACCTCCCTTCAGCAAGGGGGCATCGTTATATCATCGTAGCAGTAGACTACTTCATGAAGTGGGTCGAAGCTATGCCAATGTTCAAAGATGATGGTGAGACTGCAACTCTCTTTTTGTTCAACCAGATAATAGCAAGGTTCGGCGTCTCGAGAGAGATTGTCACTGACCATGGCAGTCACTTCCAGAACAAAATGATGACTAAGTTAACATCCAATCTTGGGTTGAGGCAAGAAAATTCATCACCCTACTACCCACAAGAGAATGGTCAGGTGGAAGCTGTGAATAAATCTCTTAAGACTATTCTCTAGTGAATGATCAATTCGGCCAAGTCAAATTGGCATTTGATGTTATAATCAACATTATGGTCCTACCAAATTTCGATTAAGACTGCAACCGGTTTCTCACATTTTCAATTTGTTTACGGGCTAGAAGTAGTATTTCCCATAGAGTGTCAGATCCCGTCTCTAAAGTTGACAGTACAGTTATTGCCAGACACTCCAGTGCTTGAAGAGTGTTTATTACACCTCGAGTAGCTCAATGAGTAGTGTCATGATGTGGCCTTGGCCAACGAGGCTCACAAGAAAAAAATTAAGTGTCAGTCTGATCGGTTCGTTCATCCTAGGATTTTCTCTGAAGGTGACCTTATCCTAGTCTATGACCAAGATAAGGACCCCCTGGGGGCAGGCAAGTTCAAACCCATGTGGTTCATACCTTTCATCGTGAAAGAGGTTCTAAAGAAGGGCGCTTATCATTTGGTGGAATTTGAGTGAAATGCTTTGGTAGATCCTAGAAATGGGTTCTACCTCAAGAAGTATTACTCGTAGGTGTGTTGGCAAATTCAGTGGATAGAATGCAGTGGTGGTTGTTGTCATTAATGGAAATAGTAGAGACAGTAGGATAAGAAGGAAAAAACCCCGTGGGGATTTGGAAGTAAAAGCTCAGGAGGAATAGCCTTGAAGAAAACGCGTGCAGCAAGAGCTTACAGAAGAAAAAGGAAGAAGAGTCAGTGACCGTTGGATCCCATCCAAATTTCCCGAAAGAACCAGGACCGTCAGATCTATAGAAGATGCGAAAGAGATAAAATCATCGGAGAATCGGGGATCACGAGTTCAAAGTGCAAAGAACGCTTGACATTGAAAACCCCGAAATCGCGATATGCGATTTCGCGATTTGATCGCAACTGTTAATCAAGCAGGGATCTGGACCGTTCATTCGTATGGACACGTGGCAGCCAGGAGGCCTCATCGGCAATT
>JASDQU010029875.1:8995-37320 GCA_032191745.1 Picea mariana | reverse complement strand
GTGGTTGGGTCCTTGCCATCAAACTTCCTCATATCAATCTTAGGAACGTGGTTGGTCTTCAACCCAAAGTTGGAGTTTCTCCATTCTTGATTCACCTTCCTTGTGTCCTCATCATGAATTTCATGGGATACATTTTCACTTTCAGGTGTCCTCTCTATTAGAAAATTTTTCAATCCTTTCGTGATCTCCCCTTTTAAACCATCCATCTTAGTATCCAACTTAGCTTCCACTGAATCCATCTTAGTATCCAACTTAGATTCCATTGAATCCATCTTCTTTTGTAGTTCATTTATGTCCCTACGCATTTCTTCACCTTCATCAAGAGTCCAAGTAGGATTTTATGGAGGTTTATTTGGTGTAGAAGTTCCCTTTTTTGGTGGCATGTTGGCCAAGTATCACTTTAAACCTTGATTTTGAGGTGGTTCTGCTAGACAATCTTCCTTTTGTTGTATCTCCAAGGTTTCGGCCCTTCCAAGTATGAGATTTTATTTTTTGTAGGTCTCTGATATTTCTTCTCTTCAATGCCCCGGGTCTGATAAAAATTGGATGTGACAAGTGGAATTTATGGTAACTTCCCCACAACTTGCTTCTTTTTGGACTTTCTAGAAGATCTCACTTGTATAGCATGCCCCACACAAAATAATTGATTTAAAATTCTAAAATGCATACCATAACTACTACGAGTTGTCCATTATCCAATGCAATTGGTCTCACTCAATTTGGATACTCTAGGAAGAATTTATGATTGTTTTACCCGAAACACCTTCTTGAGACTAGTCAATAGGACTAGTCAAATACCATGTCTTCCACAGGGTGTATCTACAAAATTAAGATGACCCGGAAGCTGAAATTTCTACCACATATACCTTAATAAATTTTGAGAACATTCTCTAGAGTTCTAGGTCTGAAACATTGCAGAAAAAAAATTATAGCGAAAATTCCACAATGACTCAATTCAGGATCATTCCATAACCCTATCTTAAAAAGGTTGTATCTATGAAATTATAAGGTATCGGGAGCTTAATTTTTAACACAACGTACCTCGATCTGTCTACTAAATATCCTCCAAGTCGTTCCTTCTGAACCATTTTAGAAAAAAAGTTATAGCAAAAATTCCTCGGTGTCTCAGATGTAGCAGTGAAACCCCAAGACCTTGAGCTCTGATACCATATGTTAAGAACCAAATATCAATATAGCATAGAAAAACCTCAAGATAAGTACTCAACTCCTTGAAAAAGAGTGAATTTCAGATAATAAGCCTCTTTGAGGGGGAAACCTCCTTTTACTCCACATAACTGTTCAAGTACAAGATGATTCCAAATGAAAATGTCTCCTTGGTATATATAGGAGACTAGGAGGTATAATTACAAATAATGGAATAAAGCCGACATAAATAAAATAAAATTACTAATGTAATATGCCCCAATTAATGGGTAATGAACCAATATTAGGGCTTAACAGACAACTAGATATTAGGTAAATTTTGTTGAATGGATGAGACTGCAAAAGAGTGGATGGTAGGTCAGAATACAGATATTTGGGACAAGGGTGTCGGTGATAATCGGTATTTGGCCATGATAGTGATATCTTTACAGATATGGTGATGGAAATGAAATTCCCCAACCAAGGGAGACATGGGTTGTTGTGTGCCAAGGAAAAACACACCATCAGTTGCGATGGAAAAAAATCTATTCTACCTGCTGAAACATGAAATGTGCTTTATACAGTTACCAAATAAATAAAGAATAATGGGGTTGAACATACACGTACAGAAATTGGTGCCCCATTGAAGAATGGCTTGGCCTCATGGGGTGCAATTAGGGGAATGTAATTAATGAAGGGTGGGGGCCCCATGGGTGGGTTTCTGTACCAGGTAGATGGATGGAGAATGAAATTGCAGATGGGAAATTGATTTTGGATGATATGAAGGGTTAATGACAATGCAGAGGGGCATTTAATGTAACCAAGAACATGATGTGGGATTCCATAATGGGGTGGTTAGCATGATGATGAGGAAGAAGTATGAGGTTCTTACTCTGGGGTATAACACTACCAGGACTCCCAATCCTAATGGATATAATAGCATGCGTGTCAGTTATATGCCAAGGGGTAAATATATGTGGGACAACTCATGGAGGTGAGAATTCTACCGGTTGAGAGTACTTGAATGCAATGGAGGTGATGGTACCACAGAGCCGGGTGTGGGGATCCTAAGGATAAATGTCAAGGGGTATAACTTGGATATGCAGTTGTTTGCAGAGCGAGTGAGTGCATGTCAATTTTGAATATATACCTGAAGGGGCAATAGGGTGGTCAATACTAAATGAGTTGCGTATTGTTTTACCAAGTACCTACACACACAAACATCAAATACCCGAAGTGAAAAATATATGTTGATAAAGGACATATGACAATTATTTGATATAAATGAGAGTGAGCAAGTGTACCTAAGCTTTTGACATTGGTGGGAAAATGGTCCCTTAATGAAAATGTTGGGTGCCCCTGGAATGAAGCCAAGGAAAAATGAGTTCCTAGAAGAGGTAATTCCTAAAGGAGGGTAGGAAACGATGAGTTCCTAGAAAAAGGTACTCTCTAAGGGAGGACAGGGAACCATGGGTTCCTGAAAAAGGAACTCCTTGAAGGAGGCCATGAAACAATGGGTTATTGAAAAAGGCACTCTTTAAGGGAGGCCATGGAATGATGGGTTCCTAAGAAAGGCACTCCCTGAAGAAGGCCAAGGAACTATGGGTTCTCGAACAAGGCACTCCCTAAAGGAGGCCATGGAATAATGATTTCCTGGAAAAAACACTCCCTGAAGGAGGCCATATTTCCCAATGGGGGGAACTAAAAATGACCAAGGCTAAGGGGGCGTTTCCATAAGGTGTAATGAAACTATCTTCATGAAACATGTTGATTGGTCCATGTGGCTTGTAATCACATATTTTCTGGGGGAACTAAACACAAGATGGTGATATAATGGTTCCCATGAAGGGTATATTATGAGTTGGTGTTGTGTCGAGAGATAGGTCTTATGGAACCAAAGTGGGAAGTGGTATTGCCCCCTGTATTATGATGTGAGGACTAGGGGAAGGTTTTTTTCCAAATAATCAAGAGTATGGACCAAAGGTAAAATAGTAGGCAGTTTAAAGTTGAACATCCACAAAAGAGGATCTGAAACAGTGTATCATATCCATTATTTTGTGTGATATCTATTGGGGGGTTAGGGACTTTAAACTATGTGGAAACATCTCCTATATGGGAATGATTGGTCATCATGGAACTGGAGTCCCTGATATCCCTATCAATGATAAGAGATGATCTCATTTGAGAGGGAGTAATGACCTTATCATGGGATATAATATTAGAGGGTGAACCAATTGAATTGTTAGGACCCTACCAACAGTTGATCAAAGAACCTATATGGAGTTTATCACTAGAATCACTAAAAGAAGTAGTGGCCTCAAAGAATTATTCATCTTATGGGAATAATGTAGTTGATCATTTAGGGGTTTTTTTGGGTTTGTGGGAACAAACATGCATGGATTCCCCCGAGGATGAATGAATCCACCTATCCTCCAATGCCAAGTAGTGAGGAGGTGGTTCCAGAGGCATGGGCTCATTTTTGGGTGGCGTGGATGTTCCATGACTATTGGCAATGGACACATAGTGCATGGAATCAATGTGAGCAATATGATGTGAGATTATATTATGCAAATGTTGGCCATCGACAAGGTTTTGAGGAAACTTTGGTCAGTTTTGGCCCACTTTTCGACTTCGACATGCTGGTCAAAGTAGGAGCACCCGACCGAGATGAGATTGTGGATCTCACCTAATTTTAGGGTTAGGGTTTTGTAACGGGTTTATGGGATGTCGGCCCATGGGTTTTCCCCATGTTTAGGCCTTATTGTAAGGTTTTGTAAAGTATAAATAAAGGGGAATGTATTGTAGAAAGAACCCATTTCATGTAGCTTTGTGCAAGGGAATGTATGTTCATCGAGGCTTTGTGCTCGAATGTGATTTTGTAGAAGGTGCTAAGTGTTGTGGTAAGAGATTTTGGCTCGGTGCATTTGATCTAGTTTTGGAAGGAGGATCTAGTGCTTAGTGTGTAGATCTCATGTCTTGTGTGGAGTTCGACTCTGTGGCTTAGTGCATAGAAGTGACTGAATGTAAGGTCTTGGAGAATAATAAAGAGGTGAAGAAGTTTGTGGGAGTATCCCCACCCTGGGGTGAACCACATATATCTGGTGTCTCATGGTTTTCTTTGTGCAGTGTTATCTCTGTTATGTTTTTTCTTAGTGCTTTGATTATGATGTGTAATAAATAGATATTTTATTGCTTAAGTACTTTACTTATGTTCATGGTCAATGAATGCTAGATTTAAGTTATAGTGTTAAGTGCTAAGTGCTTGGGGTATATAATCATTTGTTGTTACTATGTTGATTTGTCTTTGATTATTCTTTGCGGTGTTAATAGGGTTAAAAACTAATGCATTATACTTCCTATGCGTTAATAGAATATTCTGCGAAGTACTCTTATCACATATCTATGTCCCAGCCTCGTTACAGACACCTACATCCTGTAACCCCCCTGCATCTACCTGGGGTGAGACCCTACCTCCTTCGCAGGTGTTGCCGAAAGGGCCAGTAGTCGAGGTTTTTTTGGCACGTTGTTAAGCGTTGAACCCTAGGTCTTCCACTGTGCCAACAAATGGTTTCGTTTCCGGGACCTGAAACTATGATTGTTGGGAACTGAAGTAAAGAAAAAATAAAATCTATGTGCATAGATATTTTGTTGAAGTGCGCAGTACTCTACTTGACTTGTGAAGCTTTGTGCCAAGAAAGTAAGTTGTTCTAAAGAAAAGAGGTAAGATCCAAAAAGAAGTAAGCTTTGTGCTTTGGTAAGAGAAATATAAGTGAATTTTTTTTTTTATGAAAGCATGGATTTAAGTATGTTTAATAGATTATGTCCTAGTTTGAAGGCTAGGGTGCAGTTAAAAGAAAGAGTTGATTTGAGTAAATTTAATGAAAATGAAGAAATATATGTTATTCCTATGCATAGAAGGATTTTTGGACTAATAAATGGATGCAGGAACCTAGAAAGAATTTTTGCAGATTGCAGGTTCAGCACTACGATCCTAGGGGGAGTGTAAAGTACATAAAAGATTGGGGAACATTTAAGAGAAAAAGAGGATTAAATTTGTGTTATAAATGCAGAAGGTTAGGGCATCTTTCTAAGGAATTCCCTAGGGTAGGCCCTATTTGTCTTTGTCGTAAGGTTGTTGGTCATGAGGTTGAGGATTGTCCAAGGATTATTTCTAAAGTTGTAAGACAAGAAAATCATGAAAAGAGTCAAGAGACTAAGGGTATGTTAGAAATTCATAAAGAGAAAGGGTCAGAGGAAGTTCAGACTATGTTATTACAGTTGGTAGAAACGATGGATGTTCATAAAGATGTCAATTTACCAGAAATCCTGAAAGAAAAATAGTGCATAAGTGCAAGAATATAAGACTTCGACATAGACTGTGTCTTGGATGAAGAAACACAAGTGAATATTATGAAAAAAGAAACTTGGGAAGTTTCGAGAAAGCCTATTGTGGTACCTTCTTTGGGAAGGATAGGCTTGTTTAAGGGAAAGGTGATAACCTTATGTGGAAGAGTAACTACTATACCTATTATTGTTCATGAAACATTGACTGAAGAAGGATTAGATCAGAAGGAAAGCAGAGAAAGAAGCTACAGAAAATAAAAAGAAAGAATTAATGGATTTCATAGCTAGGAAAGTAGACCAACTAATAGAAGAACGAGAGGATAAGTCAAACCAACAGAGCAAAGTAACAACGCAGGAAGGACATAACACAAAAGAATTAGCTATCAAGGCTGAAAGAATGCAAGAAGGCTTGAAGGACCTATCTATCCAATAGAGAAGTGTTCCCACTCAGGAAGTGTTCAGAAAAAATATATTAACTTCATAACCTTTGAGGGTACCTCGACAGTGAGAAGCCACTATGCTAGGGGAAGATAAGAATAAGAATGGAAAGAGGATTCCAGAAACAGTTAAAGAGACTCAGATAACAGGGAAGAAGGAAAGGAAGATCAATAAAAAGAAGGCTAAGTTGGAAAAGATACAAGAAGTTAAGGAAACCAGATGGAAAACTTTGCAAACTGGAACCTCACAAGAGGCAGGTTCACAGGGTTTGAACCTCGCTAGAACAGCAGGTTTGCGGATATTTGGAATTTACCCTGGAGAAGTTATAAAACCATTAGAGTTGCCTCGACCATTAGAGTGATTCTCCAAAATGGTTAGGAAACACATTTACGGGATTATGGGATGCTTTTGGACATTGAGACCACGTCGTAATAGATAGATTTACATTAATGGAAGCATCTAACTCTAGTTCATGTCTGTTGGAAGATCCGTCATGACCACCCCGCTTATTTAACTCATCTATGGTAGCGTTGGGACCAATTTTTGCTACCCGTGATTGACTGATCTACGACGAGAACTATCCAAGTGTCGAGATTTGCTTCTTGTTGTTATCTAGAGACTAGAATTATACCCCGCTTGCCATTTCTCTACCCCGTTTGTCTCTCAAAATCTAGAATGTGGGGCGAACCCAACAAGTTGGAGAAGTCTACCGAGGAAGTTCTTAGGAATCTCATGGCCGACAGACCTATATCCGAAGCTATTCAGGGTTCGTCGACTAGGGGACTGCAGGCTTCCCCTTCGACCAGTTGTCACTCTGCCCGTGTCAAACCCATAACTGAACAGAGAAGAAAGCACCACTGTGATATGGCTAACGAGAAACAAATCCTGTCGATATTTCCTGAGTATATTCCACCTCTAGCCGATGATGTTAACAGTAACAGTATCCCTCGAGATTTTGAGTACTCCATGTTCACTGCGTACATTTTGAAAGGAATTCGCATAGTCGGGAGTAAGTTAGGACAGATCCCGTTGTTGAAAAACAATGACTTCAACTTAGGAGACTGGAACAACTATGGCATGTTATCTCCTCACCGCTATTTAACGAAGACAACTGGAAAAAAATCATTCCTCGTCTCGCAGCCATGGATTAAATGGTTGGCGTAATCAAGCATTTTGAACATAATGAAGATTTCCCATTTTGGCCGCCACCGGGAGGTTAACGCTTGCATTAAATGCCTTCTGTCATGCTATCATGGTTGATATCTATGGCTTGACAAAAGTATTACTGTGGATCTGGCATTGATACATCAGATTACAGGTTTAATTTTGAAGGGTCCTAACCCACAGTAGTTCTATCCATGGAAGGACTCAGACCGCTCATTAGCACAATGCATCAAGGAAGCCTATGGAGAGGTAGAAAAGGGGAAGCGAGGTTACAAGGTAGCCTCCATACAGGATGGCACAATGCACCTTGCTTGTAAACTCTTAGATGGAAATCTAGTGAGGAAGAAATTCCCCACATAGGTCACCGGGTTCATGGTGGACCTTGCAGGAAAGTGTGTTGAGGGCATGCAGATGAACTGAGCAAACTACCTCGTCAATGAGCTAGAAAAAGTTTATCGTGAATCCCAAGAATTAGGATATGAATTTCATTACAGCTGGTTGATCATCTTGATCGCATTTGTGGCTTGGCAGATGCCTAAAGAAGCCACTTTCCCATATATTGAACCTACGGAGCCCCTAGCCGCTCAATTTTCCACCCTGTGGTATACCAACGACATGACGAAGCAGTGGCAGTATAATTTCATGTTTCACAGATACTATCAAGAATTAAAGGTCGTAATTGAATCATTCCCACGTATGACACTATGTACCATGCATCCGTACCATCCCATAGAGAAGTTTCACGCTGATCCCCACTTCATTTACATCACTGCGCGAAGATATGAGCACCACAAATAATTGCAGCCATACTACAAGCTAACAGATGAAGATATGAAGAAAATTACAAAGGAATGGCCAAAAGAATTTCTTGTACCTATTTCTGATGCAGATTTATATGACACTCACACTATAGGAAGCATGATAGTTACACGAGTTGAACATGTCGGACAGTCCAGTGGGACGAAGAAGCATAAAAAGCAGGATGAATTCAAGAACATAGAGAGTGACGAAGAGGATGAAGAGAAAACTTCGGGAGAAGGCGAAGCAGAAGGAAAAGGAGGAGGAGAAGGCCAAGCAGAAAAAAAAGGAGGAGGAGATGAAGGAGAATAAGAGCAAGGAGGAGGCGAAGATACACCACTTGAATATCCCCCTGTCAAGATAGTGACGTCGCAAAAGAGGAAAGTTTCTTCAAAAAAACCCTCAGCAAGGAAGAAAACCTAGGCCAATAAGCCACATTTGGAAGCTAGTCTCACTGATGATGACATTAGTCTAGTCCACAGAGCTATGGAGGATGCCTATGAAGACATGCTGCAGAGATATGAAGAGAAACATGAGGAATTGTGTGGAAGGATTGAGAGAGAGTTGAAGGAAGTGAAAAAGGTTGTTTGGTTGGTCCGCGCAGTGCCTACTGCGCCATCTGCGCCTTCCTCATCATAGATCACAGAATTGGGGGACGAACTAGCCCAGTTAATAAGGCTTGTAGATGCAGCAAAAGACCAATTTCAGAGAGCTCAGGAAAAGGAGAAGGCTACAAAATCCTTGAAAAAGGATAAACATGAAGCCCTAGCACAGTTACGAGCAACGCATGACAATGTAGTTGCATATGAAAGAAAGAAAGTAGAGTTTCAAGAGAAGCTTTAGGAAGAAAAGAGAGTTAGGGAATCTCAGCTACAGAGGGAAAAAGAGCAGTTGATCATAGAGAAAGTCGTGGTCAAAGAAGCAGTAAGCAAAGCATGTCACTTTGTGCCAGGTTTGGTATAGGAGGAGCATGAGCCTATCGAAGCTCAAGTAGCGAAGCTCGCAAAGACCCTCCAACAGTTTCAGGATAGGATAACTAAAATGGAGGCCCAAAAAGTATCGAGAACCTCGCGGGAGGTGTGTGAACAAAGGGAGGAGTCCGCCAAGAACACAGTAGCAAGTATCAAAGCCCTCGCCTCAGAATGTAAACAATTGAGTGACAAGAGCACCTAAACATATGAACGCCTCATTGAGGATCCAGAGTTAAATAAGATAGAAGCGCAGTTACAGGAGGCGCAACAATAAGCATTTTCATTGCAGGCCTAGATGAAGCTACTCACAGTAGTAGAAAGGATGAAGATATCCTAGGAGCAGCACATAGTATAGTAGTAGATAACTTCCCTCCAGGGTAAGGTAATGGAAGTAACACAGAAGCTACAACCTATGAAGGATGAAGCTTGTAAGGTGTTCGAGGAGATTGTTGGAAAGGTCTCACAACTATATCAAGTAGTTGCAGCAATAGAACAACACCTGGAAGGGCCTGTTACGGAGCAGACAGTTCAGGAGCTTGCTGAGCAGGAGGCTCAGGCAAGGCAGCAAGTTGAGGAAGCTCAAGTTAAGCTCGAGGATTTTGAAGCAGCTTTGTCTGGACCTAAGTGACTCAGGACGAGTCACAGGTGAGTGTTGGGGGCCTATTGGCCCTCGACCAAGTTTTGAGGAAAATTTGGTCAGTTTTGTCCCACTTTTTGACTTTGACACACTGGTCGAAGTAGGAGAACCCGACGGAGTTGAGATCATGGATCTCACCTAATTTTAGGGTTAGGGTTTTGTAACGGGTTTATGGGATGTCGATCGATGGGTTTTCCCCATATTTAGGCCTTATTGTAAGGGTTTGTAAAGTATAAATAAAGGGAATGTATTGTAGAAATAAATCAGTTCATGTAGCTTTGTGCAAGAGAATGTATGTGCGTAGAGGATTTGTGCTCGACTGTGATTTTGTAGAAGGTGCTAAGTGTTGTGGTAAGATATTTTGGCTCAGTGCATTTGATCTAGTTTTCGAAGGATGATCTAGTGATTAGTGAGCAGATCTCCTATCTTGTGTGGAGTTCGACTCTATGGCTTAGTGCACAGGAGTGACTGAATGTAAGGTCTTGGTGAATAATAAAGAGGCAAAGAGGTTTGTGGATGTAGCCCCACCCTGGGGTGAACCACGTATATCTGGTGTCTCATGGTTTGTTTTGTGGAGTGTTATCTCTGTTATGTTTTTTCTTAATGATTTGATTATGATGTGTAATAGATAGATATTTTATTGCTTAAGTACTTTACTTATGTTCAGGGTAAATGAATGTTAGATTTAACTTATAGTGTTAAGAGATAAGTGCTAAGTGCTCATGGTATATAATCGTTTATTGTTACTATGTCGATCTGTCTTTGATTATGCTCTGCGATGTTAATAGGGTTAATAAACTAATGCATGATACTTCCTAAGCATTAACATAATATTCTGTGAAGTACTCTTAACACAAATCTGTGTCCCATCCTAGTTACAGACACCTGTGTCCTGTAACCCCCCATGGTTCTACCTCGGGTGAGACCTCGCTTGATTCGTAGGTGTTGTCGAAAGGGATGGTATTCGGGGTTTTGTTGGTGCATTGTTAAGCATTGAACCATGGGTCTGCCCCTATGCCAACAGAGAATCCTGAGGTAAGGATGATTTTAGGGACTAAATTTTTCTCATGGGCTAATTTTCCAAGGTTTTTCCCAAAAAACGATTCACTATTCTAAAAATGATTCGCCCAAATTCTATAGGATAAAATTATTTTACCTTAAAAATCGCCAAAATTTTATACAAACTACATAAAATCCTTAGAAATTTGAATATTTTTACAAAAATATCGCCAAACATTTCATAGTTGGCATATGAAGAATCAGTAAGATTCACCAAGGTCAAATAAATTTCCATCCTTAAAATCATCCATGTCCTGAGGGGGGGGATCAATGTAGTAGAGTTGGTCGATGGTGATGATGCGTCCCTCATGTGGGAATATCATCACTCAAAAGAGTAAAGACACCACAACACTCATGGAATAGATGAAATCATGGCCCAAGCTAATATTGTAATCCACCGAACCATCCATGACAACAATATTGATCAAAACCATCTTACCACCTAACTCAATGGGGAGATTAGGTAACATTCATAAAGGGGAACATATTCTACCATCAAAGGCTCTTAACTCAGTCATTGATGGGATACGAATAGGGGATCCTAGTTGTTTCCAAGTTGATGAGGAAATAATGCATGAGGATTCCCCATCATCTATAATTCATTGATAAACTATAAAGTTTTTAACAATGACACAGATTTGAAACAAGCTATAAGATGGTAGTCATGCTTGGATAAGTTGATCCCAATCAAAGGTGATGGCCCGTGATTAGTGTGGGTATACACTTCCATTTTCTTGACAAGGATAGGGTCTAGTAGACATTGTGGTACTAGAGGTGGAAGAGGTGCACCCAATTCTATATGACTACACCCTAGTCGTTAGATAGATTAGGTTTGAGAGGGGGTTACCCATGTGAGGGGTAACAAATGATGTCGAGGTGTATGGAACCTCACCTAATGGATTAATGGGTGCATGTTGGGGGAGGGGGCATGTCAAAGTAGTGTAAGGAGAACTATTAAGTTTATTGTGTTGTGTGAGCTCCAAACAAACTGCTTGGACTAGCTCTGGAGTGATTTCAGGGAACTGATGGGATGGGTGACCATAAAGCTCACAAAATGGGAAAGGGTGATTAGTCCATGTATGGGTGGTATATCTAGGATTGATTTGATTATACTGTTAGTGGGAACTATGGGTGCCCCCATCTGTACAAGCATTTCCCCCATGTTGTGGGCATTGATAATGGGGTTTTCTCTTCTTACTCCTTGTTAGTGGTGGATGACCAATATAACTAGGAGATAAGGCCCACGTTTGTACAAACTGGGAAGAAGAGGATGGGATTATATATGGTAGGTTTTGTGGTCCTTCCATGGTGGTTGATGGTTGGAGAGCCAACTCCTGAAGAGGAAGGGATACTAGATGGCTGGATTGTTCTAGATAATGGTGCCTAGCAAGGTGGTCCCAAGGAAAGCTAATCCTAAAATAGTGGCACTCACTGGTGTGTGTGTGTGTGTGCTGGTTTTACTAATGTGTCATCCAAATTGGGAACACCTCCCAAGATTGGGGGGAGGTTTTCAGATGTCTAGAATGACGAGGATATTGTGGTTCCCGTATCGTTCTAGACTATATATATATGTGTGCAAGTGGTAGTGAGAAGAATAAATGAACAAGTGCTTCAGTAAATGTGGACTATCTCAACAATGTTTTGAAAGATATATGTAATCAATCAATTGTAATCATACATAAACAAGTAACAATGTAAGATGATTTGGGGTTTTATCCGTGTGGGGGAATAAAATAAAATGCATGTGTCCTAATAGACCTATCTTCCTTCCTCTCAAAAAGCATTAGGCCTTCCAAAAGAACTCAACAATGGGGCATGAATCCACCAAAAGAGGAGCTAGTGAAGGTATGAATAATCAATTATAATGAGGGGTGAAAGGTGCATATCCCGAAAGGACTAACGATATTTCCCAACATCCATTTAAAATCTGACTAAGGTGTGATTACAACCCACAACCTCCACCTCGGTAGATACAACCTAGAATTGGCCACTAAGGTACCTCGATCAAGCATGACGTTTATATTTTTGGCCTCAGAAATTAGTCACAGGATGGATGCTTTCCAAGGCTTGGGTAACCCAAGGAGGCACGTATAGAACAACTAGACCTCGCCCTTCGACCCTTCATGGGTGTCTCCCTGTCTTATGCTATAGGAATGCTTGGTTTGGATGATTTTGGAATCCTATGTCGCAAGTTCTAAGTTTTAATGAGAAAAATATAATTGGGAGTTATTTGGATACCTATCCCCAAAATCATAACTTAGACTACAATTTTATTTTGGTGTTCCTCCTTTGGAGGTTAGAAAATGTGTTGATTATGGTTTCTTTTAGGATGTGAAAGTGGGTTGTGAGGTTAGAGTCATGGGCCAACCTCGTTGATTAAAAGTGGTGTGAAAAATATATTTTTTCACACAAGTGAATCCCTTTTGATTCTCCCAGATTTCTTGTGGATGCGAGGAGAAGAGCATACTACAGTTTCAAGTATCTGACAAACACCTCTTGAATATGTGATGATGTGTGAAACAAGTGACAGTGAGTGATGAATTTTTAATAAGTTAAGTGAGAAAATTTTGGCATGTGGACATCGCTTGGTCCTTTACAATGGTTTCTTACTTCTAACTTGCTATGTTTCACAAAAAATCCTTGTTGAAATTGAAAAATCCCTAAGTAACTAGCATGGTGGACATCTGGGTCCTTACTTATGAGATTTAACCTCCCTAGGATGTTTTCTAATATAAGAAATCTTTGAAACTATTCCTAGTTTGTGAACATGTGGCAATGTATGGGCCCTTACAATGCTTTAAACTTCCTAAGTGAGTTACTCTAGAAATTTGAAACTATACTAAGATTGTGCACATGTGGGCATGTGTGGACCCTTACAATTATTTTAAGATTAAGTTTCAAAAAACAAGCTAATATGTATTGGCGTCTCCTAGAAATTTTTATAAAGGGAGATGGAGGTTCTTAAGCAATCCCTTTTTTTTATTTCCAATATCACACAAATGTGTGAGGAAAGAGCATACTCCAATATTGACAAATTAATTTCCTATTCTCACTTTAATGTGGTGATTGTGAAAAAAAATAAACCAAAATTTAAGAACTCAAATGCTCATGATAAGCCATCCATGTGGAAACAAAAATGGAAATAGATTATGGTTCTTTTTATCCTTTTAAGTGTTGTTGATGTTTGAATCCATTAGGACCGAAATGGAAACCTCAAGAAGATATAAATCCCCTTGCGTTTTTATAGAGGTGGTAGTCCTCTTTACTTTACGACTTTCTTGGGACTTAAGATCTTCATAATATGGGACTTTATAGAATTTTGTCGTGGTACTCAAAGAAATATAAATATTGCAAGAAAAGTAAAAGGAAAATTTTTGTTTTCTTTTCTAAATAAAGTTCCTGAGAAAGGACCAGGAACCGAGCACATTCACACATTTAAAGAAAATAAGAAAAATTTCCTCACATCCATCATAGTTTAAAATGAATATTTTTTATCACAAAAAAATAAAAAGAAAATGGTTTGCATGCATAAGAGAACTTTAACAGAGTGAACATAGGAAGCTCAAATAAAGATAATGATAGATCGACCTCAAATACTTTGTATTCAAGAATCAGGGTTACAAAGTACAGTCGAGATTGTTCCTGAAATATCTCTTTTGAAATTTCTAAAAAATATATAGTCTGTTACATATTATTTGAAATTTAAAATGTGTTTGTCTTAAATACTGGGATTAGGGCTCTCGCGGACCATAAAGAAAATATACACAAGAATTAAGCTTGTAGAAGGAAGATGGTGGCCGGTAAAAGAACAACAAGACTTGGTAAGAAGAAAAGAGAATTTATTAGTCTTCAGTTAAATCTTTATAGTGAAAGAGGTGGAATAACTTGATGAAGGACTTGATAAAGAAAGAAAAGATGTGATCAGCGTAAACTTACTATTATGGTCTCTCTTGCCTTAACTTGCTTCTTGGTGTCCTTTTATTGTCTTCATTAATGCTTACAAGAACCATCTCAATTGTTTCTTGCCCCTCGGTGGTCAATTTATTGATAGCTTTATTAAAACATTCTTCAATATAAATTTTCATTGGTGCCACATTGATTTCATGCCGGATTTTGATGTTGAACAACTCACCCTACAAGTCTCTCACATCAAGGGAAATGCCATGTAATGCTTCTTCAATGTCCTAATTTTTCATGGAGTAGTTCACTAGCCAATTGTCTATGTCATCCTCATCATATTCAAGTATACCATAGAACTTTTCAACTGACAACCCTTTAAAAATATCAACTTGCTCATCAAATTGTTGCTTTGTTTTGAACGAGTTGAGGATTAATTTTGGGTCTTGGACTTCATTAGTGCTTCCGACTAGGTCTACCTCCATGATCCTTTTGAATAGTTATTTCCTCCTTGACATAGATTGACTACATGCTTGAACAATATCATTCAAGTTTTTTATCTTTTCTTTCTAGCACGCACTCAACTATTTTATCCGACTTGGAGAGGGAAGATCCTCATCTCTTATCCATAGCTCTTGTTGATTAAGGTTAGTTGTCATTGATTTCAACCCTTCAAGAAAGTCCGATAGCGAATTCTGGTAGCACAAAGATTTGGGTAATGGACCAAAGGTTGTTTCATGTATAATGGTATGTGTTTTAATATATTTGAAGGTAATACTATTCTATATGGATAGTACATGTCATGCCATTTCTGGTGGTATATGGAACGTCACATAACTCCTCACGGTTTGAGAGTTATGGCCTTACGAAGTTGGAGGACCCTCATATGTTGGCTTGAAGCCCCAAAAGGTCAAAGAAGTCAAAGAGCTTGCAAAGAAGAAATTGTTATTTAAATGATAAAGTAAAGTGACAAAGTCGAGAAGGATTATTTAAATAATAAAGTGAAGTGACAAAATCAAAGAAAATTATTTAAATGATAAAGTGAGGTGACAAAGTCAAGGAGGAATATTTAAATGATAAAGTAATGGAGAAATTTCTAATTATGGAAAGTGGTTAACCCTAAAAATGAGGAAAATAGGATAAGTGACCTATAAATGGGTTAAGTGACCTAGAAATGGGTTAAGTGACCTAGAAATGGGTTAGGTGACCTAGAATATGCTTCTAAGGAAGATATTTGGAGAGTATAAATAAGAGGCAAGGCTCTCTCATTTTATATCACACTTGATCATATTGAATAGCTATAGGTGACTAAGGTAACCAAAGGATATCTAAGCCGAATTTCAGAGGGAAGGTGAAGAAAAGAAGGCTAGAATTCAAGGGAGGATAAATTCTTTTGATGATGCTTTCTAAGGTGTTTCAGGTAAAAACGCCATAACTTCTTCATAACAGATCCTGATTTAATAAGACCAAATTTTCTGGTTAGAGTATAGTATATAGTATTCTGTGTAACATTTTCAAATGCATTCAAAAAATATTTTGTGTGGGGCATGGTCTACAAGGTCGCTCTCTAGAATAATCCAGAATTCAACAAGGTATGCCATTTTTTCTATAACTCCTTTTCTAAGAGGTTCCAAGTAGTGACACCTGGAGGAATTGCATAAACCACATTGAAGAACATTGTGTATCATTTTCAGATATTTATTCATTACATGTATATAGTTATGATTATTTCAAGCTAGGGTTGTTCACTAATCCCAAACTAGTCATGTGAGACTAAAGAAACGTTTGATAAAAATCCTAGTTTCTTGTTGTGAAAGTTAAGGAATGTTTTCAAGTATGTGATCAAATACACCAGGTCTATTACAAAGTTTCAAATCATATTTGGATGATGAAATTGATGAGGGATTTTGGTTAAGGTACATGTTGGGTACATGGTTGAGACAAGTAGTTGATGAGTTGGCACATACATGAGGTGTATACTTGAAGATGTTAGTACATATTGATGAGTAGTTGACACATGATTGGTACATACTTGGTACATTGTTGGATGCACTTTTTTAAGGTACAGGTTGATTACAGGTAGTTTGGTACAGGTTGGTGCATGGTTGATGCACTTGTTTATGGTACAGGTTGATTATGGGTTGAGGTACAGGTTGATGAATGGTTGATGCATGGTTCAGGTTTATTGGTACAGGTTTACAACGGTATATATCACAGTGATATTGTGACAATGGTTCCATCATTCTACTTCTACTTCAGGGTGGTTGGACATGGAAAGGACAGGTGGTTGTAGCCACCTTCTGGTTGTAGCCAGAGAACATAGGGGGTTGTAGCCTTCTTCTGGTTGTAGCCAGAGAATAGGGGAGTTGGAGCTTCCCTAAGGTTGTAGCCTGAGAAAAAAGGGGGATTGGAGCCTCCTTCTGGTTGCAGCTGGAAAACAAAGGAAGTTGGTGCTTCCAATGAATGTAATTCTTCAAGACATATAAGAAAAATCATTATGTGGTTTTCTCCCGCTTTGGGTTTCCACGTAAAACACTAGTGTACTGTGTATGTGTATGATTGTTCATTTGTCCATTGCTTATTTACTCTCCAATTATTGGATGATAATGCTACATTGATATAACACTTGGATGATATGGTTAAAAAGGATTAAATTTCTCTATTACCGATTCACCCGCCCTCTCAGTAATCCAACAATTGGTATCAAAGAGGGTTCCTTTAGAAATCAATTTAACCATTGAAAGGTAGATCATGGAGAGAAACACTTTGTATAAAAATGGAATATCACAGTTCAATGGATAGAAGTATGCATTTTGGAGCATAAGGGTTAAAACATATATACAGGCACATGGATTTGAAATTTGGCAATCAATTGTAGATGGATACACAACACCAGCAGTTCCGCCAACAAATGACAAAGCAGTGAAACTCGGTCAGAATAATTTCAAAGCAAAAAATGCACTTCTGAATGGTCTTAGTGAAACGGTATTCACCAAAGTTGCACATTGTAAATCCGCTAAAGAGATTTGTGACAAACTTCAAAATATTTTTGAAGGAGATTCAAAAGTCAAAGCAACAAACCTTCAAACTTAAAGGGTCAGTTCGAACAACTTAAGATGAAGGAAGATGAGAATATTGCAACTTACTTTTTATGAGTTGATTAAATAGTAAATGCAATCATAGGATTGGGAGAAGAAATCAAAGAATTTGTAATTGTTCAAAAAGTACTAGGATCTCTTCCTATGAGATTTGACCCTAAGATATCAGCACTAGAAGAAAGATCAGATCTAAATTCAATAAGCATGGATGAATTACATGGAATCTTCACAACATATGAAATGAGAATTGAACAGGAAAATCTAGATATAAAAGAAGCATCCAAAAAGTCAAAGAAAAAGGGAAGGCAAAAAGAAGAACATAGCAACAACAGTGACGTCTTGGAAGATGATGAAGAAGTGGCCAACTTTGTCAAAAGACTGAACAAGGGAACCGACGGTAGGTATAGAGGTAAGATTCCTTTAATTTGTTTTAATTGTGATGTTATTGGTCATTTTGCTAACAAATTTCCTTATAAGAAAAAGAGAAATGATGAAGGTTACTCAAAAGGAAAACAAACATATAAAGGCAAAAGAACCACAAATAAAGTTTTCAAGAAAAACTTATGCACCAAAGAAGACATCTCATCATTAGATGAAGATGAAGTCAATGATAGTGAGATAGAAAGAGTTCTATTCATGGAAGTATAAGACTCTGATAAAGAAGACTCCGAAGAATAATATGAAGAAGCCGAAGAAGAATATGAAGAATTTGAAGAAGAAATTGAAGAGGCAGAAGTTGACTACCTAGAGGAATTAATGTGTGCCATAGAAGTTATCAGAAGAGAAAAGAAGTAAAACAAGAAACTACAAGCAAAACTAGACAAGAAAGAAGAGACTCAAGAACTAGAACAAATGATCACAAATTTGAAGGTTCAAATAGAAGAAGATAAGAGAATTTAAGAAGCACTCAAAGAATAGCTAGAAGAAAAAAACAAGATCATTGGAAATTTGGAAGCAGAGATTGTCACATTAAGAAAGGATCTTCAAAAGAAAAATATGCAGAACAACTCAAAAGTTTTGGATGACATTATCAACAGTCAAAAATATCATCATGACAAGTTCGGACTTGGATACAATCAAACAGAAAAAGGATCAAGCTCCAAAACAACATTGCAAGAAACATATCCAAAAATATTTGCAGAAATAGTCAAGGGGGATAGGAAGATCTACAAGGAGGATTACAGGGACACTACTCCACCGAGAAGATTCAAATGTCATTATCAACAACCGACATATAGGCCTCAAGAAGAAGAAGAATTTATAAGAGTACCTCCTTTCAGAAGATCTTCAACTCCCAGGTATTAAACAATCTTTTTGGTTTATGTTATGAATGTAATAATTTTGGACATAAAGCTATGAATTGCAGAGATAACAACAAGATCAAAAACAACTTTGAAAGTCATACACAAAGGGTTTATCCAAGAAAGCCTAGTGAAACACAGAGAAGAAGTTACAATAGGTTTGAATCTTTGACCACTAAAGTGGAATGTTACAAATGTAACAATTTTGGACACATGACCAGAGATTGCAGAATGACAGTCCCTCCTAGAGAATCACAACAGAATAACAACAGTCACAGACAGGAACCTCATAAAAGAACATGGATAAGAAAACAAAATCAATATAGCAATGAAGAATGCAAACTCACTCTACAAGCTAAGCAGAAGAAATGTGGTTGGTATGTTGACAATGGGTGTTCAAAACACATGATAGTTGATAGAGACAAATTTCTTATATTACAAAAGGAAAGATATGGATCAGTCTCCTTCAAAAATGATGATTCAACCAAAATCATTGGAAAAGGAACAGTCAGAATTGGGAATAAGAATACAAAGGTAGAAAATGTTCTACTAGTATAAGATATGAAACATAATCCTCTAAGTGTGAGTCAAATGTGTAACCAAGGCCATAAAGTTACTTTCGATTCACAAAAGTGCGAGATAAGAAAAGAAAGTTCAGGAAAATTGATTGCTATAGCTGTGAGAACTTCAAGCAACATATATGTGTTAAGCGAAATTGGAAATGAAAAGTGTTGTCTAGGAAAGGAAGATGAAAGTTAGATATGGAACATAAGAATGGGTCACATACATTTTTTTAACCTTGTCAAAGTCAGCAAAAGAGAAGCAATCAAATAAATACCCCAGTCACGACACCAACCAACACTTTATGCAAGCATTGTCAACAAGGAAAGAAAACAAAGACCAGGTTCAAATAAAAGGAATATTCAATGACAAGACCACTAGAAATTGTGCATATTGATCTAGTTGGACCAACTACAATAAAGGGCTTAAAAGGTGAGAAATACTTTATGTTATTAGTTGATGATTATACAAGAATGACCGCAATTTTCTTTCTCAAGAATAAGTCAGAAGCTTTTGAAAAATTCAATATCTACAAGGAAATGGTTGAAAATGAAATGGATTCAAAAATCAAATGCTTGAGATCTGATAATGGAGGAGAGTTCACGTCAAAATAATTTATGGACTACTACAACAGTCATGGAATAAAAAGGCAATTCTTTGTTGCTAGGACACCTCAACAGAATTGATGCAGGAGCATTGCCTCCAAAGTCAAAGATGCAAGTGTGGAGGAAAAGAAACAACATCTTAGCATGAAAGAGTTTCAAATCAACAATTAACTCAGGAGTAAATCGAGTTGTTGAGATATTTTTGAAAACAACATTTTTAAATATGTCATGTTTGTAAAGTCGTATAGGACTATAAGGAGTTGCAGATATAGAGTGTTGGCTCTTATCTGGCAATAATTGTTAGTTATTGTAATAGGAAAAACTAGGTAACCGCTAAGAGTTTGATAGGATAGGTTGTAGATAGGACGATGACAACTCGTGGAGACAGTCCTTAGATAGATTTTTGTTTCATTGTAAAATTATGAGATAGGGATCAGTAGAACAGAATGGGGTAGAAGAAAGATGCAATGGAGAACTGCAATATTATGTAATTTGTTTCATGAATGAATAGAACAGACAAAATTGTCCCAAATCTTTGACTATGTTTATTTTAATGTGTGATTGAATGAATGTTGCATTATGTGTATGTGATTTAGTTCATTTTTCTTTCAGGTATGATTGTTCGAGAAGTTGATCATATGAGTTCGTGATGAAACTGGATAAGTTTCAATTTCTTCTCTTCTGAAACCCGTATGCAAGGTGTGCATCTCGAACGCAAGGAGTGCGTCGAATGAGTCTCAGATTGATTCAGAAAGAGTTCAAAGAGAAAGAAGAGGAAACTTATACCAGGTGCAAGGAGTGCACAACGTCAAGAAGCGACCAAGCATCGAAGAACCAAAATAGAGGAACACCAGGAGGGTGAGAATAATTTCTTTTGAAGAAATCCTTCAAACTGAGTTATCAAAATCCCCGAATGCAAGGAGTGTGTGGGAAGTTGAAATCCTTTAAGGATCAAGCTCAGAAGGGATAACACTTTCATAAGTTTTGACGAGTTCCAAGAGTCAGACTCGTAGGAGGAGAAAAGGTCAAAACCTTTGAATATTGATAAATATTCCAAGTCGGGAGGAAGGAGTAAGCTCAGGAAGGATAGAGGCCTGGAAGAACTCAAAGGAGGAGTGAGGGTTGAAGTCACCTCATGGAAATCAAGCTCAGGAGGGATGATGCCAAGTTATTTGGCAAAGATCCATTGAAAGTCTAGGGAAAGAACAGAGTTGTTTTCCAAAGTCGCAAAACGTGAACTTCTGATTCACGAGAGAAGATCTGGATCATTGGAATCCACATCCAGAAAGAAGGAGCACGTGCAGGGGGAGATCAGATCTCAGCCATTAGATCTGAGCGTCTGGACCAACAGGCATTGGATCCCAAGGAAAGTGTGCGAGACAAGTTCTGAAGTCATCAGAACTGTCCATCATCAGAGATGATAGGTGGCAGCAGATCCAGAAGTTCTAGAACTCAGACTTCGGAATATTTGCAAGGGGAAGAGTGGAGTCGATCCTAGCCATTGGCTTTGGGAAGGACATGTGGCAAGAGATCAACATTTCATGGACTCGCAAACTAGAAAAGTCAAAGGACATAGTTGTGAGGACTCACGAGGTCCGAACTCATGAGTTAACCTAAACCGTTGGATCGAGGAAGGTCATGAGTCGTCGATCTGACACAAGCGGAGCTTCATGAATCGAAATATCATAGGTGAGAAATCTTTTGACTTAGTAAAACGTGAAGTCCTGATACGTGAAGGGGAGATCTGGATCATTGGATTGCGGGAGGCTATGGACCATTGATCTAACATCCGGAGTTCAGAAATTGGGAATTGGGAGAAGAGAGGTAAGAAACCTTCCAACTTCATGACATGCAAAGTCACGAAGCGTCATTTGGATAGGTGAGCAGTCACAACCCGTGGTCGCATGGAGGAATCTTATGCCTAGTGCTTATTCACTTGGGTGTAGTTTTCATAAAAAGGACTTGTGGATATGTAGTGAATATTCCAGTAGGTAATAAAAGAGCTGCTTCAGCTCGAGGAGTAAGAAGATCAAGTGACCGGGAGGTCGACAGACGTTGCTAAGGTAGGGGGCTGCATCAGGTGGTATCAGAGCTGATATTGAGTTTTTTTGCAGATAGCAGACAAAGGAGAAAGGAGGTAAATTGGTATCATTTGTGGTATCAATATTTAATTTATGTTTGAAGGCATCATAAGGTGATGCAGTGAAATCATGCCACCCAGAAGGCATAGAATGAATGCATAGATGGAAGAAGAAATGAGGCGACTCTGAATGAGACTGGATTCCATGGAAACAACGCAGAGAAGAGCACCAAACACTGGAGATATTAGTGAAGCTGATAGCAAAGAGATAGAGGTCAAAGAAAATGTAGAAGAGGATGTTGCACAAGATCACTTATTGAAAGTTGTTTCAAGAATAAGAGCCAGAGAAAGAATAGAGGTACCAATGTATGAAGGCAATTTAGAAGTTGAAGAATTGTTGGATTGGGTACGTGCTATGGACAAGCACTTCGATTACGAAGATATCGAAGAAGACAAGATGGTGAAGCATGCAGTGAAAAGATTGAAAGGTCATGCAGCACTATGGTGGGATGAACTACAAGCTGAACGTAGGAGCAACGGTAAGCATAAAATTAAGAACTGGGATAGGATGGTAGCCAAGCTGAAGGCCAAATTTATCCTGGAGGACTATCAAATCAATCTATTCAGAATATTGCAGAACCTGAGAAAAAAAATCTTATCAGTGAAGGAGTACACTGAGGAATTTTACAGACTGAACATCAGGGTTGGACAGAAAGAGAATGAAGATGAAAAAATATCCAAGTATATCATTGGGCTGATATATGAAATACAAGAGGATATCATCATGATTTCTGTTAGTAAAGTCAAGGATGCTTATCAAGCAGCCTTGAAAGCTGAAGAAAAATTGGTTAGGAAACAAAGCCAATGAAAGAGAGGAGGAAATTCAAGCAGAGGTAAGGGAACCAACAGAGAGAAGTTCTAGAAGAGGAAGCATGAAGCCGACAAACACCATAGTCACCCTAAAAAAGGTGGAAATTATAAAGAAGGAAAACATTGAGGAAGAATCCATTTTTCCATAGGAAGAGGAAGAGCCAGAGGAGGTGAAGTTAGATGTTATACCTGTGGAAAATCAGGGCACAAGTCTTGGGAATGTCCCGAGAGAAAGAACGAAGGAGGAGGAAAAGCACACGTTGTTGAAGCACAGAAGTAGTAGAAGGAGGAAAGAACCTCATGATGATGAAAATTCTTCTTAAACCAGAGAAAGAGATGGAGGAACCAATTCAGAAAACAAGTCTATTCAGAACTACTTGCAAGATGAAAGACAAAGTTTGCAAGGTGATCATAGACAGTGGGAGCATTAACAATCTAGTATCCACAAAGATGGTGGAGAAACTAGAGCTGAAGACAACTGCACATCCAAACCCATACAAGGTATCATGGTTTCAGAAAGGACATCAAGTGATGGTAAGTCAACAATGCCAAGTTGAATTTAAAATAGGAGGTTATAGGGATGAAATATTATGTGATGTAATTCATATGGATGTTTGTCATATTTTATTAGAGATACCATAGCAATTTGATAGAAAATTTATTCATTATGGGAGGAAGAATACTTATACCTTAGAAAAGAATGGTAGGACACATATGTTGTTACCAATAGAATACAAAGAGAAAAAGAGGGAATCTAGTCCGAGTATACTTATCATGAGAGGGAAGGAACTCTTTCATGAAGTCAAGAAGGAAAAATAAATATAGTTTGTTGTAGTGAGGAAGCCTAGGGTTATCCTTACAAATACTTCTGTAGAATATTTTCCTGAAGAAATCGAGGAACTATTATAAAACTTTGTTGACATAGTAGTGGATGAGTTACCTCACTCATTGCCACCCATTAGGAGTATAAGCCATCATATTGACCTTATTCCAGGAGCTAGTTTACCAAACAAAGAAGCCTATAGGTTGACACCTAGAGAGAATGAGGAAGTCAAAAATCAAGTTTAGGAGTTGTTGGATAAAGAGTTAGTCAGGGAAATCCTAATCCCATGCACAGTACCGACTGTGTTAAGTCCAAATAAGGATGGAGGATGGAGAATGTGTACAGATTCTAGAGCCATCAACAAGATAACAATTAGGTATAGATTTCATTTACCAAGGATGGATGATTTGATGGATTTTTTGAGTGGATCAAGCTATTTTTCCAATATAGACTTGAAGAGTGGATATCATCAAATAAGAATGAGAGAGGGAGATGANTTTGAATGGCTGGTCATGCCATTTGGGTTGACAAATGCACCAGGCACATTTATGAGATTGATGAATGAAGTATTGAAAGAATTCATAGGAAAATTTGTCATAGTATATCTGGATGACATACTAATCTTCAGTAAGACAGAGGGAGAACACTTAACACATATAACATTAGTGATGGAAAAATTGCAGCAGGAAAAACTGTTGATAAATCTGAAGAAAAGTTCTTTTATGAAGACAAAACTCATATACTTGGGTTTTTTGATCTCTTCAAATGAATTGAAGATTGATCCAGAAAAGGTGAGAGAAATCAAAGAGTGGCCATCACCAAGCAACATATTTGAGGTAAGAAGTTTTCATGGGTTAGCAAGTTTTTATAGAAAGTTTATCAGAAATTTCAGTGGTATATATACACCCATGCTAGACACTGTGAAGAAGAAACACAAGTATTTTAAATGGAAAGAGGAAGATGAAAAAAGTTTCAAAGTGTTGAAGGAGAAGATCACAGAACAACCAATTCTGGTCTTGCCAGATTTTGGAAAAGCATTTCAAGTGAGATGTGATGCAAGTGGACTAGTTATTGGAGCAGTCTTGAGTCAGGATAATAGGCTAGTTTCTTATTTCAGTGAGAATCTCAATGCCACCAAGAAGAAGTATTCCACATATGACAAATAATTTTATGTAGTGATTCAATATTTGAAGAAGTGGAGGCACTATTTAATTCCTAAAGAATTTGTCTTTTACAGTGATAATCAAGCTTTACAATTTATTACTAGGCAAGAAAAGTTGAATCAGAGACATGTTAAATGGGTAGAATTTATGAAAAAATTTACTTTTGTTATTAAACATATTGTTGGAACTACTAACAAAGTTGCATATGCTTTGAGCAGGAGGAGTTTAATTGTACAGGAATTCCAGGTGGAGACCTTAGGGTTTGAACACCTCAAGGAGATGTATCGAGAAGATTAATATTTTAAGGAAGCTTATGAGGCATGTAAGAATCCTTTGTTGAGAGACAAAATCCCATGGAATGAATATTTGATCCAGGATGGATTATTATTCAAGGGAAGCCAACTATGCATACCAAGATGCTCAATGAGAGATAACCTGTTGAAACAGAAACATAGTGGAGGTTTAGCTAGACATTTTGGTCATGATAATACATTTGCACAGCTAAGTAATTCGTATTATTGGCCGAGCATGAGGGAAGATGTGAAAAAGTTGTGAGCAAATGCAGAATTTGTCAGTATGCAAAAGGAAGGCAACAAAACACTAGTTTGTATCAACTATTACCAATTCCAGAGAGGTTGTGAGATGCAATCAGTATGGATTTTGTATTGGGATTGCCTAGAACTCAGAAAGAGAGCGATTCCATATTTGTTGTGGTGGACAAATTTTAAAAAATGGCACATTTCATACCATGCCAGAAGACAAACGATGTTACACACATAGTGATCAAAATCTGGATCAGGGGATCAAATTTTGCTCAATTTTCAAAGTGCTCGGAATGCGACAAAAACGGTGCCATTGCGTCCGTCTCATCTTCCTGATTTCGGCAGTATATTTACTTTCTCAAATGGAGTCCGTATGGAGAAGATATCGCAATCTATTCGCCGAGCCAAACAGGGAAAAAATTTGATGCTGACTGTACCTGTCCATACAGTCCGTACAGGATACGTGGCAGGTCTGTACAGGACACGTGGCAGGTCTGTACAGGACACGTGGTGGCTCCAGGTGATGACACGTGTCAGGCATTTTTGGACTTTTGGGCGTACGGTTGGACAAATTCGAAGGTGACACGTGTCACCACTGGAAGGGTGACACATGGCATAGAGTGACATCAGCATCCTACGTGTCGGATGACGTCAGCAGCATGCGTGGCGATGACGTGGCAAGATATGGTTGGTTGACTGCTAGCAAATGAGGAGACAACACGTGTCATTTGTGTGGCGAATGGTATGAGGGCACGTGGCCCAATCCATGGGCACCATCTGTCCCTCGTTTATTGGTTAATGGTTCTTTTGTTAAAAGTTATGGAGGTCGTGGGGTTCGACCCCCGAACCTCCCCACCGTAAACGCCTTCACAAATCCGCCCTGCCAACGCACCATGTAATGTTTCTTGTTTGATATATGGATTACATTATATTTATGTTTGTGCATTGTAATAAATGGAAAGGGGGCGGGCCGGGGCTTAGCCCCGACCCAAGGTTCCATGCTCCAATATATATGACCATACCACCGATGTTTGCGCGCGGGTTATTATATGACTGTGGTCTTGTTACAACATATAACCGTGTGTTGTAATATACGCGCGGGGTCTATGTTTTATTTCATATAAAATGTATATTTATATTAACATAAATCGCGTGGGGTTTAGAACCATTACCCACGGTATTATGCGCGCGGACTTTTCAAATTTGGTTTGGACGGTTACAACCAACCGGTGGTTAGACATTTGTCACTATTTCATTCGCCCTCATGAACGGAGCCCTTTTGTTAGAGTGTGCGGTCATATGGATGGCTCACGTGCCCAGGTACTAGGCGGTTAGGGGTTGGAGGTGCCCTAACCGTTCTACGATTTGCACCGTTGGCATGGTTGCACCCGGTGCCAGGTTTTAACGTGCATTGGGAGCATGTTCTGGGTTCATGCACACAGAGGTGCGTTTTGTAGAGCCAGTTCCAGCAAAGCTTGAAGGAGGAAAATGGAGGAGGCCTAACTTCTTCATCGTTTGGCCGATTGAGGTGCCGTAAAAGCCCAGATAGGGGTTTTTGGACGTGTTGGATCCATTGGTGTTGTTTTCAAGGCCATTTGAAGACTTCTTCTGCAATTTTTTCACCATTGAAGTTTCAGCAAGCTCCAGGGAGCTTGAAGCCCTCTTTGATGGAGGACATGGTTTGGTGAGCCTATGCTTGTTTTCTGTGATTGAATAATCATTTTTGGCTAATTGATATGCTCTTAACACATTGGGATAGGTTTCAGAGGCTGTTGAGGACTTTTACAGGTGTTTTTTCCAAAGAGAAGCTCATGGAAGCTTATGGCCACATGTAGAAGAGGTCATGCCCGGATGAGCCATGATCCGTTTTCAGAGTTGTATTAGTCATTTTTGGGGTTTTTATGTGTTCTGATCTGAATGGTATAGTCTGTTTTTCCATTGGAGTTGAGCAGAAGCTTGTAAAATAACTTTTGACTAATTAATCCTAGAGAGCCAAGTCCATTATGGAGGCTCAAGGAGATGTAGCCCGGAGGGGGGTGAACTCCTTTATCATCTTGTTCCTGTTGTGAGTTTGATGGTTTATTTGCTGCAAGTTGTGTTGCTATGTATTTGTTTAAAGTACATATTTAACCATCTAAAAGAACAATTCCACACACATAAACATTTTCAAAGGAAGAAGCATGAACTTAACACATAAGTTTATATTGCATATTTATACACATGAAGCAAGGTCCTGTAAATTTTATTTTAATGAAGTAGAGGGTTCTTGCATAGCATAACAAGTCAGCCTTCTATTTTCAGATCAGGTGGTATCAGAGCATAGTTTGTTTTGCTCATGTGTTTGCCATTGATAGCTTGAGATTTAGCTATTGGTTTTTGTGCAAGTTTTGTGTTGAAGTTTGATATCTTGCAAAGATGGAGGAAGCTTCAAGTATTGATAGTTCTCATACATTTTCATTATCTAAAGAAGAGTTGCTAATCATGAGAGATTTGATGAGAGAGATGTGTGAAGACAAGAATAAGAACATTGTCCTTGAAGAGCAGTTGATGGCCATGAAGGAGGAGAAAGACCAGCTTCTTCAAAGGTTGCATGAGATGGAGATTCAACTCCATGAGGCAAAGGAAACCCTTACCAAGTACATGCATGAACATAAGGTATGAAATGTTAGTTTATCTTCTAATTCCTCTAAAGATGAATGTTTTGGTGATTTTGAGAGTCACACAAGAGGAATAGGGTCCAAGTTGTTGTTAAAAATGGGCTATGAAGGTAAAGGTTTGGGCAAGCATGCACAAGGCATTGTTGAGCCTATTGTTGTTGAAGAAAGACCCAA